>JAWMAR010001182.1:0-62887 GCA_036785375.1 Leucoraja ocellata
TGGATAGGCTGGGTGAAATGGGCAAATGCATGGCAGATTGCAGTATGATGTGGATAAATGTGAGGTTGTCCACTTTGGTGGCAAGAACAGGTGAGTAGACTATTATCTGAATGGTGGCCGATTAGGAAAAGGGGAGATGCAACGAGACCTGGGTGTCATGGTACACCAGTCTTTGAAAGTTGGCATGCAGGTGCAGCAGGCAGTGAAGAAAGCGAATGGTATGTTGGCATTCATAGCAAAAAGGTTTTGAGTATAGGAGCAGGGAGGTTCTATTGCAGCTGTACAGGGCCTTGGTGAGACCACACCTGGAGTATTCCGTACAGTTTTTGTCTCCTTATCTGAGGAAAGACATTCTTGCCATAGAGGGAGTACAGAGAAGGATCACCACACTGATTCATGGTATGGCAGTACTTCCATATGAAGCACGACTGGATAGACTCGGCTTCTACTCGCTAGAATTTGGAAGATTGAAGGGGGGGGGGGGTCTTATAGAAACTTACAACATTCATAACGGGATGGACAGGCTAGATTGTTCCCGATTTTGGGGAGTCCAGAACAAGGGGTCACAGTTTAAGGATAAGGGGGAAGTATTTTAGGACCGAGATGAGAAAGAAAAATCAATCTGAGAGTAGTGAATCTGTGGAATTCTCTGTCACAAAAAGTAATCGAGGTCAGTTCATTGGCTATATTGAAGAGGGAGTTGGATGTGGACCTTGTGGCTAAAGGGATCTGCGGGTATGGAGTGGAAGGCAGGTACAGGATACTGAGCTGGATGATCAGCCATGGTCATATTGAATGGCGGTGCAGGCTCGAAGGGCCGAATGGCCTACTCCTGCACCTATTTTCTATGTTTCTCTGTTACTATAACATTAGCTTATACTTCCATCCACAGGAACAGACCCTGAATCGATTGAACATTGGTCAATGATCACCAATGCGTCCACTATTTGTAGAGCCACCTCCATGAGGATCCTGGGATGCAGACCATCAGACCCAGGGGATTTATCATCCTTCCGTCCCATTCGCCTAACCAATTCTATTTCTCGCCTAACGAAAATGTATTTCAGTTCCGCTACCCCTCAGATCCTCTGTCCTCCAATACATCTGGGAGATTGTTTGTGTCTTCTTCTGTTCTTCTAAGACAGATCCGAAGTACCAGTTCAACTATTCTGCCATTTCATTATTACCCATAATAATTTCACCCGTGTCTGTCTTCAAGAGACCCACATTTGACTTTGCTACTTTTTCCCCTTAACATATCTAAAGAAGCGTTTATAGTCCCTCCTGATGTTCTTGACCAACTTCCACTCACACTTAATCTTCTCAGCTCCTATTGCACGTTTTGTTTCCTTCTGTTGCCCTATGAACGTTTCCCAATCCTATGGCTTATGGCTACTTTTTGCTGTGTCATACATCTTTTCTTTTAATTTTATTCTATTCTGAACGTCTCGTGTCAGCCGCGGTTGCCTCCTACTCACCTTTGAATCTTTCTTCCTTTTTCGAATGAAATTATCCTGTGTCTTCCGGTTTATGCCCAGAAATTCCTGCCATTGCTGTTCCATCGTCATTCCTGCTAGGATGCCTTTCCGGTCTACCTTGGCCAGCTCCCCTCCCATGCCTTCATAGTCCCCTTTGTTCAACTACATCACTGACATTTCCCGAGTTAATCTTCCCCTTCTCAAATTGCAGATTAAAACTAATCATATTATGATCACTACCTCCAAACGGTTCCTTACCTCGAGTTCTCTTATCAAATCTGGTTGATTGGACAACACTAAATCTAGAATTCTCTGGTCGGCTCCATTACAAGCTGCTATAATAACCCATCTCGGAGGCACCAAAGTGGCATTACCTTAGTTACATGCCCGTTTTAACTCCTGCTGCAACTTACACGCTACATCGGGCTATTATTTGGGGGTCTGTAGATAACACCAGTTAGTGTTCTTGCCTTTACAATTCTTCAACTGCAGCCACGTGTCAGTAATCCCCACAATGTCATATCTACCAACCAATAACTAAGCCTCAAGCACATCTACTTTACTTCTTATACTTTGCGCATTCATATACAATACTTTTAATTCCTTACGCATCTCACCTTTCACATCGATCCCTATTACACTTGGCCATAGTCTCCTATCCTTTGTGAGCTTTCTTTTCCATTAATTCTGGGGGTCATTAACTATCCATTTACTCTTTTTCCCTTTAACTCTATCCTTGGCTATCCCATTTGACCCCCCCCCCCCCCCCCCCCCCCCCTTAGTCAGTTTAAAACCACCAGTGTAGCAGTGTCAAACCTGCCTGCCAGAATGCAAGTGTCCCACCTGATAAAGTGCAATCAGTCCCTTTTGTACAGTTACCCCTTACTCCAAAAGATCCCAGTGTTCTAAGAATCTAAATCCCTGCCCCCTGCACCAGGTCCTCAGGCACGCATTCAGGACCTGTATCTCCCTGTTCCTGCTCTCGCCAACACGAGGAACTGGAAGCAACCCGGAGATAACAACTCTGGAGGTCCTGCGCTTCAGCAATTTTCCGAGCTCTCTCAAGTCACGCTAAAGAATATTCACCCCCTTCTTTCCGACATCGTTTGTGCCAATATGTACAATTAAGGGATTGAAGATTAGGGGTAACATGAGGGGGAACTTCTTTACTCAGAGAGTGGTGGCTGTGTGGAATGAGCTTCCAGTGAAGGTGGTAGAGGCAGGTTCGTTTTTATATTTTAAACATAAATTGGATAGTTATATGGACGGGAAAGGAATGGAGGGGTATGGCCTGAGCGCAGGTATATGGGACTAGGGAAGAATACGTGTTCGGCATGCACTAGAAGGGTCGAGATGGCCTGTTTCCGTGCTGTAATTGTTATACGGTTATATGGTTATATGGTTATATGGTTATATGGTTATATGCACCACCACTTCCGGCTATTCACCTACGCCCTTGAGGATTTTCTGCTCTGTGTCCGTGACAACCTGGATCCTGGCATCAGGGAGGCAACGCTCCATCATCGAACCCCGTCTGTTGCCGCAGGAACCCCTGTCCGTACCTCTCACAATGGAGTTTCCAAGTCCCACGGCGTTGCCTGACGTCGGCCTCTTTGGATTTGGCTCAACAGCACCAGGCTCAACGCAACCAGGCTCAACGCAAGCCAGTCCGCCGCTCAATGTGTTAACGTCTTCTGTCCCGACAGCTTCTAAGTGGGTGAGCCCGTTCTCAAGAGGTACAATACCCGGGGACCTTTGCATTCCATGTCTCCTTCCCTTTCTCACTGTCACCCACCTTCTCTCCTCCAGTACCTTAGAAACACAGAAACATAAAAACATAGAAAATAGGTGCAGCAGTAGGCTATTCGGTCCTTCGAGCCTGCACCGCCATTCAATATGATCATGACTGATCATCCAACTCTGTATCCCATACCTGCCTTCTCTCCATACCTCCTGATTCCTTTAGCCACAAGGGCCACATCTAACTCCCTCTTAAATATAGCCAATGAACTGGCCTCAATCACCTTCTGTGGCAGAGAATTCCACAGATTCACCACTCTCGGAGTAAAACATGCTTTTCTCCTCTCGGACCTAGGTTTAGTTAGCTGCAGCAAAAAATGGAGAATGATGAAATAAATATTTAGAGATATATAAACTGATAACACAGTATTTTGGGGACGAAATGTGTTTTGCTTGAGCTGCTTGCGCCAGTTGTGATCTCCATTGGGATCAATGTCCATTTGTGACGTGGCGCCACTTTCCACCGCCATCTGTTCTGAACTGGATTTACCAACAAACTCTGCATCCATCGTATCCAGCCGCCTCGCCTCCAACTGAATGGCAATAGCACTACTATTCCGGTCCTCGACTCTTCCCCCTGATCACACTATTCTTATATAAACCCATCTCTGATTGTTCCTGTAAGCACTCAGGTTACAAATCTGCTTAATATAATGAGTTTACAATGTACATTAAAGATTAACTCTTGTGTTTAAGAGGGAACTGCAGATGCTGGAGAATCGAGGGTTACACAAAAAAGCTGGAGAAACTCAGCGGGTGCAGCAGCATCTATGGAGCGAAGGAAAAGGCAACGTTTCGGGCCGAAACGTCCTCACTATTCAGGGAACGGGGGCTCCCCTCCTCCACCATAAATGAGGCTCGCACCAGGGTCTCTTCCATACCCCGCAACACTGCTCTCTCTCCCCATCCCCGCACTCGCAACAAGGACCGAGTCCCCCTAGTCCTCACCTTTCACCCCACCAGCCGTCACATACAAAAAGTAATCCTCCGTCAGTTTCGCCACCTCCAACGTGACCCCACCACTCGCCACATCTTCCCATCTCCCCCATATCTGCCTTCCGCAAAGACCGCTCCCTCCATAACTCCCTTGTCAATTATTCCTTCCCTCTCGGTCCACCCCTTCCCCGGCACTTTCCCTTGCAACCGCAAGAGATGCAACACTTGTCCCTTTACCTCCCCCTCGACTCCGTTCAAGGACCCAAGCAATCGTTCCAGGTGCGACAGAGGTTTACCTGCATCTCTTCCAACCTCATCTATTGCGTCCGCTGCTCTAGATGTCAGCAGATCTATATCGGTGAGACCAAGCGGAGGTTGGGCGATCGTTTCGCCGAACACCTCCGCTCGGTCCGCAATAACCAAGCTGACCTCCCGGTGGCTCAGCACTTCAACTGCCCTTCCCACTCCGTCTCCGACCTCTCTGTCCTGGGTCTCGTCCATGGCCACAGCGAGCAGCACGGCAAATTGGAGGAACAGAACCTCATATTCCGTTTGGGGAGTCTGCACCCCGGGGGCATGAACATCGAATTCTCCCAATTTTGTTAGTCCTTGCTGTCTCTCCCCTTCTCAGCCCCCTGCTGTCTCCTCCCTTCCCCAGCCTTCGGCTACTCTCCCTTTTCCCTTTCTTGTCCCCACCCACCCCGCCCCCGATCAGTCTGAAGAAGGGTTTCGGCCCGAAACGTTGCCTATTTCCTTCGCTCCATAGATGCTGCTGCACCGCCTGAGTTTCTCCAGCTTTGTGTAACCCCATAGATTCACTCTTCACCAGTTGCAACCAACGGCGGCGGACGGTGTTTATACAAGCAAGGGAATCTAATTATATTTTAAGGAAGCAGAGTCTAGGGCGGCAAAGCGAAGTCGCCCAATTATAGGAAGGATGTCAACAAAATAGAGAGAGTACAGAGGAGATTTACTAGAATTTGCCTGGGTTTCAACAACTAAGTTACAGAGAAAGGTTGAATAAGTTAGGTCTTTATTCTCTGGCGCGCAGAAGGTTAAGGGCGACTTGATAGAGGTCTTTAAAATGATGAGAGGGATAGACAGAGTTGGTGTGGAAAAGCTTTTCCCCTTTGATAATAGGAAGATTCAAACAAGAGGACATGACTTCAGAATTAAGGGATAGAAGTTTAGGGGTAATATGAGGGGGGACGTCTTTACTCAGTGAGTGGTAGCTGTGTGGAATGAGCTTCCGGTGGAAGTGGTGGAAGCAGGTTAATTGGTACAATTTAAAAATAAATTGGATAGGCATATGGATGAGAAGGGAATGTAGGGTTATGGTATGAGTGCAGGCAGGTGGGACTAAGGGAAGATAATTGTTCGGCACGGACTTGTAGGGCCGGGATGGCCTGTTTCCATGCTGTAATTGTTATTTGGAGAAGGTTCGCGTTTGTGATTGGTCATAGAGCAAATTCGTCTGGCATTTATCTCCCAAGCCATTACCCCAGCGCAGACGCTGCAGTTCTGCAGATGCAAAGTATTGAGAATGAAAACAAGGGGAAACAGCTTGAAAGGATGATTCTCGGACGTGTGCATCGTGCGTAGAACTCCGCAGTTGGGAAGACATTGAGAATGATGGAAGGGGCTTTCCAATTAAAATGTAACTGATTACGAAAAACAAGGAATCTTTCTGCTGTTAGTGCCAGCTAAGATATTTATGAGGATTAGGGTTGATTGGTGATTTTTTGACTTGGCGGCAACTTCTGCACAAATCTTTCCATAACATTATTTACAATCAAACCCTCCATACTTTGAATCCAACAGCCAAGCCTTCAGCTCTCAATGCCAATAGGTCCACAATTCTGTTCCTCAGCCGTTCCATGCCCAACCACTCTTTTCTATTTGCGGCCATCTATGTTCCATGTAAGTACCCAGACCACAATTCTTGATTCACATCTTGTAAACGGCTTCTCCTACCTTTGTGCAATAATATGTATATAAACACATATATTTCGTTTAGGGATACAGCGCGGAAACAGGCCCTTCGGCTCACAAAGTCCGCGTTGATCAGCGATTCCCGCACACTAACACAATTCTGCGCACTGGAGATATTTTACCATTTTACCGAAACTCCAAACTGATACGTCTTTGGAGTACTCGAGGAGACCAGGATAAAACGCTTCTTGGAGAACGGACAACTCGTCACGCGGATAACGGACAAACTCCGTGCAGGCAACAACCGTGGCCAGGGTCAAACCCGGATCTCTGGCTGTTTCGGACAACAACGCTACCGCTGCGGCGCGTGGCCTCCGTCCCCGTTCTGCAGCGGGCGAATCAGTCATACCGGGCTGGTCATCATTTATAGGCGATTGAGGTCTGGCCTAGCCGGTGATACTCTGTCGGCGGTGGGCTGCCTACTGCTGGGTTTGGCCGCGGCTAGATCGCATTTGTCCGCGCGATGGCCACATTCGATACACATGCAGGTTTGCCGTTTAATTTGTCTCTGTAACTGTTCCTGTATGCAGGAGAGAGGTTGTGTGTGGGTACTTGCTGGACGGCGCGGACGGGATGGAGCGAATGGACAGTCTTCACTCTGTAAACTAAACTTGAGAAAACTCAAGCAATGTATTATAGTTCACTTTACAATTCGTTCTCTTCTGAAACGGCTCGAAGTTAGATTGTTTCCCTTTCAAAATAGATTATTATAATTATTAGGAATGCAAATGCAATCAAATCAAATGGTATAATTTACTTTCACATCTTCGGTCTATAAAAGAGAAGTGCCCTTTTCTAATGGCAGTCGTTGTTTTTAGATAGAAAGAACAAAAGATGAAAAACTATTTTGTTCTTAACATAAATCCTATTAAAACGCAGTCAAAAATATATGCGGGATTGATTCGAATTGATCGGAGAGCACCTTGGTTCGGTTTGAATAATTACAATTGTTGAAACAGAATCTCTTGCTTGTTTCATATTGCTCCTGTTCTTCAACGACGAATAAATATCCACCTGGTGAACTTGGCCAACACATTCCTAAGTGTTCATAATTTGAGTGTTAATAATAAATAGATCTTGGACTATATCGACTAAACCTGGTGTTTTTATTCCTGTATTGAAAGAAGTTGCGCAACGTCTGGGGGCAGATAAATCCTCGGTAACCCGTCATGGTCAATGTGTGTCTGCAACAACAGAGGTGCAGCTGTAGAAACGCTGCCGAATATGGCAGTGCCCCAATGCGTTATTTCATCGAATCTGCTTTTTAACATTAGGACCGAACTCTCTCTTCAGTACATGAATGTATTTTTATTGCTAATATTATGCCAATCTCCGTTCAGTCACCATTCAAATACACTTTACTGATTGCACCTGGAGAATTCCGTTTTGTAGAAAAACAAATAGCCTTGAACATTAAACTTATTTTTCGCCTTACAACTGCTGCCTTGCCGCTGGAGATTTATTTTATTTTCTGTGCAATTGTACATGTTCAGTATCTGCGGTAGTTTGTACTTTATTAAACTGCGTCCTATTGCAGCTGGTCCAAATTCGGCGCATGTTCTGCTGTATAAGCCAAATATGCAGGGTTCAGCCATTGCCTGAAAATGAAATACTTCGTTGAACAGCAGGCACAATCACTGTTCACAATCACTGCACCTCTTCGGAATTCCTGTAGCCATTGCGAAATTAATACCAAACTTCCTAAACCTGGTCCAGACTCTGTCTGTTTTGGAACTTACAACATAGAACATACAGCAAAATATCGTTCAGTTTAGTTTATTGCCTCGTGTACCGAGGTACATTGGAAAGCTTTTGTTACGTGCTATCCAGTCAGCAGAAAGACAACACATGATTGTAATCGAGCCATTCGCAGTATTAAAGATACATGATAAGGGAACAAGGTTTAATGCAAGGTGAAGCCAGCATAGCCCGATCAATGGTGCTCGGGTCAGCATCTAGATGGATCAGTTGAAGAACAGATTTTGAGTTCACAATGTTCCTGTCGACCCGATACCAAGACCAGCTCCGATCTATCTGCGCGTAATCAATATTCTTCCATTCCCTGCAGAATCATATCTCCATCCAAAACTATTTTACACTATACTATCGTATCCTCCTTAACCAGCAGCGCGTTATAAACACTCGCCACACTTTGTGTAAAACGTAGCGCCGCAGATTTGCTTTAAATGTTGCCCTTCTTAGCATAAAGCTGTGCCCTCTTCGATACATTTTTTCCATTCTGGGAAAATCAAAGTTCTGACAATCTACCGGGTCGCATAAGTTTACATAACTCAACCAGTTGTACCCGCAATCTCCGACGTTCCAGAGGGATAACAATCCAAATATCGATTGGTCAATCTCTCCCTCTAAACAGTCCATGCTCTCACCCCAACCAATGGACTGTTTACCCTCCTACCATCCGGGAGGCGCTACAGGTCTCTCCGTTGCCGAACCAGCAGGTCGAGGAACAGATTCTTTCCGGCGGCTGTCTCTCTACTCAACAACGTACCTCGGTGACTGCCAATCACCACCCCCCTTCCCCCCGGACACTTATTATTATTTATTCAAATCGTTCGCTATGTCACTCTTCAAGGGAGATGCTAAATGCATTTCGTTGTCTCTGTACTGTACACTGACAATGACAATTCAAATTGAATCTGAATCTGAATCTGAACTATCTGATACCCGCTAATCCAGCCACAATGCGCAACTGAGCAACTGCGGCTGTAAAACACGCTGTTCTTATTAAGTTTCTCCATCTTGCTGAATTGGCAAAGTCATTCACTAATGGCCTTGTTGCCGGTCACCAGTTTGTGCAGCGTTGTAGTTTAGTTAATTTACATTAGTTTGGTGGAGTTAAAGTAACCTAAACAAATACAATTACAAAAAACAATACTAACCAAAAAAACACAAATGAATGACCAGGTACACTACACCCACTGGCTCTCCCTTGTCCATTTTCCTACTACCATCCTTAAACAAAATCCAGAAGATTAGTCAAGTATGATTTCCCCTTCGTAAATCCATGCTGACTCGGACCGATCCTGTCACTGCTATCCAAATGTGCCGCTATTTCATCTTTTTATAATTGATTCCAGCATCTTCCCCACCACCGATATCAGGCTAACTGGTCTATAATTCCCTGTTTTCTCTCTCCCGCCTTTCTTAAAAAGTACGATAACTTTTGCTACCCTCCAATCCACAGGAACTGATCCTGAATCTATGGAACATTATAAAATTATCACCAATGCAACCACGAATTCTAGAGCCATTTCCTTAAGTGCCCTGGGATGCAGACTATCAGGCCTTGGGGCTTTATTAGCCTTCAGTCCCATCAGTCTACCCAACACCATTTCATGCCTAATGTGGATGTAATTCAGTTCCTTCCTCACCCATATCCTCTGGCCACTACTACATCAGGAACATTGTCTGTGTCCTCCTTAGTGAAGACGGATCCAAAGTACCTGTTCAACTCATCTGCCATTTCCTTGTACCCCATAATAAATTCATTTTTTTCAGTCTTCAAGGGTCCAGTCTTCAAGGATGTAGTTGAGGCAGGTACTGTCGCAACGTTTAAGAAATAATGCGACAAGTACATGGATAAGATATGTTCAGAGGAATATGGGCCACTCGTAGGCAGGTGGGGTTTGCAGATGGGGTTCCTTGGTCATCGTGGGCAGGTTGTGCCGGAGGACTATTTTTCACGATGTATGACACTAGAACTCTATGCCAACATCGAAGAACAACAAGTCGCTTTCTGCTTGTGCAAGGCACACGTTTCTGGAGTTAACATCCGAGTCTTCAACGTTACTAAATCTCTTTTTCGCTAATTTGGAAGAACATTCGGCACATCGACGTCTGTCTTGATTATATAGTCTCTCGTGGTAACGTCCACAACGTGAAATGTCAATTCACCACATCGTTCGTTCCAGAGAATTGAAATATCCTGACCTATACAGTCTCTCTCGGAATTGAACGTCTCCAGTCCTGCAAAAACGTTGCCGTTAATACGCTGCCACTCCCCAGATTAATGGTATCAATGCGAACATATTGCGATCTGGAGAACATCGCACGTGCGGTCTCGCCAACGTCCCAGACTAGATTGTTAAACTCCACTTACACCCAACTGCGTGCGATTCCAGCAGTGAAATAAGCCCACACATCAAGCTGCTGAGGAGGAAAAAATCCTATCATCCACATTCAAATTGACTCGCATTGGTTGGAAGCAAATTGTTCATGAACAAGATGGAGAAAAGGCCCTGTTTCTGTGCTGTGTAACATGCAACTACCACTTACAGTGAGAGTTGGTTCAATATACCTGCCCCCCCCCCCCCCCCCCCCCCCCCCCCCCGTGAGGGAGAGTATGCGCTGCGTCCCTTTAAATAGTTACCGTCTTATTTTATACTCCTGTCCTCTTTTAGAGACCTATATCCGAGGAACACATTAAAATATTTCAACTGATCAACTTGTCACATTTTAATTCTGCATAACTCCTCATAGTTTTATTCGCTGCTGAGAGATACCGTTTCTGCATTCTACAGTCCATCTCATAATTCACACTGTCCAATATTAGTACCATTCGTGCGAGGAGAGTTGCATACTCCCTAGTTTAAATGGATCCTTAATAAATTATTTCGAAAAATAATATCCCTCCACCTGTGGTGTACTGCTCTGTGAAGTTTTTGTCTGTGAATTGCTTAGGTCGAGTGCAGCAAACATGACACTTCTTTCTTTGGTCAAGACTTTCTTCAGGATGATGTATCCCCAAACATTTACAGCCGGTGAGATTCTCCTTAACCGATTCAATCATCTTGTACATCAACATTCTTGATATCTCCAACGGATCATTGAATTGAGAAGATGTCTCCCTAATATCCGGAATAACATCAAATGCTGTTCACCTCTGTGTTTTATGAATTAACACATGTATTTAAAGATAATCTGTTGATCAAGAATATTTCTAGCCGTTGTATATTTCCAGTCAGTTGTCACATTACACATTATATTCGCTTATTCTTTACTTCATGAAGTGGCAACAGTTGAAATACATTAATGCTGCTGTTGTAGCTGAATTGTATACGATGTCGTCTAGAAGGTTCCCTGTGGTTTACATCATTTAGACCCTGCCAAAAAATGATTATCTTTCCGTTTGAAAGGCAGCTACACGGATAATGCAAGATGAAATTATTAATGGGTGCATATGAAATGATGGGAACGGTGTCTGGAAAATGCATTGCAAATTCTACAAGTAATATATTGTATTACATCGTAGCTTGTGTGCATAAATGATACATGACACGAATTCTGCTGCATCTGTGTGCCACGCGTTACAAGTTAAAAATAGAATGTTCACTCGTATTTTACAGTTCCTTAGTTCTGTTGGTGCTCAGCTGGTGCCTGAGTAGCGAGCGGTCGCATAATGAGTTTGATCGCTTTGCATCACATGGGAGCAAACTATTTGTTCAACGGTCCACAATAAATGTCCGCGGGGAGGTGAACGCACGCAGTCCTTAAGTTTTTTCTAAGAATATAAATATAGCGCTGTTTGACTTCTCACTTTGACTCCTATAAGTTTTGCACTGCATAACTGCGGACGGCTTGAAGGAAAAATGAGTTGGAAGCGGCATTTGGAAGTTGAATATTATTATTATCCAATTCTGGCAGCAATCGGAGTACCCGGTAGGTCAAGGGAACGCAGTAAGTGGGACTGAGACGTGGGATGAAGTGTTGATAAAGACAATGTTAAAGGTAAAGTGTAAATAGTGTGCGAAACACGGGAATGCTAGACTGCATTCTTCAGGTTAGGGCGGTATTAACTAGAAAATGTTTGTTTAAGAAATTACTGCAGTTGCTGGAGATAATCGAATCTAGACAAACATGCTGGAGAATTAGACAGCGGGTGAAGCGGCATCTAGGAAGCGAAAGAATAGGTGACGTTTCGGGTCGAGACTGATCAGTCTGAAAAAGGGTCTCGACACGAAACGTCGCCTATTCCTTTGTTAAGCTACTTGTTCGTTGGTCGTTCATTGGATCTGGCACAGGTTAATTCTCTTCAGATTCAGGTTTAGGTGCATTGTTGTCATGTCTCTCTGGGAGCTGCAAAAAGCGATGGTTTGCAAGAAATCAAAATTAGATCAAATAATATTAAATAACAGTACAAACAATTCAATCTCAGTAACAGGTAGTGTAAAAGGGGAAATCGGAGTTCAGCGCGTAGTTCAAGTTTGGGAGCGCACTGCAGCGTATCACTTCCACAAAGCCCAATGTCCGCAAGGGGATATAGGTGAAACGGCAATGCCCTGGCATATGGAAGAGCGGCTCAGAAGCCTGAGAACAGAGGGGGAGGAGCTGTTCTGGAGTCTGGTGGAGCGAGCTTTAAGCCTTCTCCATTTTCTGCCCGACGAGAGCAGGAAGTAGAAGGAATGAGCGGGGTGAAACATGTCTCCGTTTCCAAGGGATTGTGAAGTGCGAACGCAGTCAACAGTGCGGAGTCCATTTCGTGATATGGACCCGGCGTCTTCCAGAACCCTGTGCAATTTATTCTTTATAGGGCATAGATGGACCCACAACAAGCTTTGTGCGGCACCGTTGTTGAGAATTATTGTGGAAGGGTGTTATCACTAATTCTCTCGGTTTATTCTTTAGGAAGTTGAGTATCCATTCGCAAGCTGGTGCACTGATCGCTGGGCTCTGGAGTTTATCAATGGGTTTGGATGGGAGTAGTGTTGAAGGCAAGTTCTCCAGCGGAGAAATGGGAACCCGACTTTCGACTCCTTGTTGGCCGGCTGTTCCCGGGAAGGGTTTAGGTCCAGGACGACGGCGTCTGATGCGGACATGTTGCTGCAATATGCAGTCTGCGGTGCATCACGGGTGGCTGGGAGACAGCTCACGCTACCTGCGTAGACCGCTGCTAATTAATCCGCACAGCTCCTTGGCAAGCACCCAGGTTTGCATGTGGGCAGTTGTTTTCGAACAAATAAGCAAATCGTAACCAAGTTTGACCCCCGCCTCCAAATTTGCATCACGTGTCTCTTACATGTAACTACAGTTTCCTCTTTTCTACACCCGCAGTGAACTTGCTGGCAATTGTGATCCTGTCGCGCAGAAATTGTGGTCTCTCCAAATGCACCACTCGGTACCTGGTGGCCATGGCGACTGTGGACCTCTTGGTGATCGTCTGCGAAGTGATATTAAATCGGATTGCCGACCTTTACTGGATGAAAACATTCCTCTTCCACAATACTGTGTGCAGGTTCATTATGTTCCTCGCTCCCGCGGCCGTTGCCTGTTCTGTTTGGCTCACGGTTGCTTTCACATTTGATCGCTTTGTGGCCATTTCCACTCAGACTCTGAGAACCAGATACTGCACTGAGAGAACCGCGCTGGTGGTTATAGTCACCCTAACTGCGTTCTTCTGTTTACAGAACGTCCCCTGGCCTTTTGCGTACAATTATTATTTCAGGGATCAGCAGGGTATACAGTGGGGTTGCCTAATACGATATCAGTTTTATAGCCTATCCTCGTGGATAGCTTTTTCCTGGACTCAACAGCTGCTAGTCCCAGTCATTCCATTTTGTTTGATTATGCTGATGAACGTGCTCACAGTCAGACGCATTTTAGTGGCCAGTCGTGTCCGCAGAAAACTCCGCGATCTCAGTAGTGAGGACCCCGAGATCGCAAACCGCAGACGGTCCGTAATTTTACTCCTTGCAATCTCTAGCAGTTTTATGCTGCTCTGGGGCACAAACGTAGCATATTTCGTTTTCTATCGAATTACGAATGCATTTATGTACAGGGGGTTCAAGAACCCATATGCAACATTTGATCAAACAGGAATTCTGCTACAACTGTTGAACACCTGCACAAACACGCTCATTTACACCGTGACACAGAGGAGGTTCAGACAGCATCTGCTCCAGGTACTCATGCACCCCTTCACCCTAACTGTAAGTTTAATAAAATCGAGAAAATCTGGTGTAAAATAACATTACAAATCCTTGTGTGAGTAAGTGCAAAAACTAGGTAATGAAGGAGTTTTCTCTGAAATCTTTCCGCATCAATTTTCCAAAAAATAGCTTAGAAAATCAAGCTGAACGCGCCCCTTGCACTGGAATGCACATTTGGCCATCTATTTAACATACGACACGGGCTCGTTGTTCAAAGTGCCCAATGGGAAGGGCGGCCATGTGGAACCGAGTGCTATGTTGTACTGGAGCAGACCTCCAATGATTCCGGAATTGAGCCTCGCCGTTAACTGTTTCCACATTCCTTTGAATCCAGCGGCAAAGTCTCCAGCACGTTATGAAAACAGACATAGTTATGGTCCTAAACATTGCATGCTCCATTACTCTACACTTCTTTGAGACGTTCCATGGTTACTTGTGTAAATGCCCAGTGCACCACTGTGTTCCATAAAATTACTGCTGCAACATTTACATTAATGAGAGTTCCATTTTATATTTGTTTCTCGCACTGAATGTAATGCATCGTTGCTTCTTACTGAGGTTTTCGGTTTCCATTGCAATTCTTAATTCTGCACCAGATGCAGGCAAAGGTAGTGGGTGCCGTTCAAACTGCCACGCAGATTTGTTACATCCGCAAACTTGCTAGTGTTGCTCCACATTCCCACTTCCAAATCATTAATATATGGTGAAAATTTGCGGCCCCAACACCGAGCATTGAGGCACTCCACTCGCCACTGCATGCCATTCTGAAAAGGACCCGTTCACCCCTACTCTTATCTTCATTTCTGCCAACCAATTTTCTATCCATGTCAACACCCTATTCCCAATACCATGTGCTCTAATTTTAGTCACCAGTTTCCCGTGCGGCACCTTATCAAAGGCTTTCTGAAAGTCTAGATACTCTACATCCAATGGACCCCCTCCAACCATTAACTTGTCACAACCTCAAAAAATTCCCGAAGATTAGTCAAGCGTGATTTCCCTTTCATAAATCTATGTATACTTGGACTAATCCTTTGCCTATCCAAATGCCCCATTATTACCTCTTTATTAATTGACTCCAGCATCTTATCCACCACCGAAGTCAGGCTAACTGGTCTGTAATTCCCCGTTTTTTCTCTCGCTCCTTTCTTGAAAAGTGGGAAGACATAAATAATTTGGAAGACATAAATAATTTGCCGTAAATAGCAGGGGACCGGGGATCAAATAAGATGGAGGAACGGAGTGAAATGCATGTTAGTCGGGAAGTGGTGTGATGTAAATTGAATGGATTAAAGGCCGATAAATCCCCAGGGCCAGATAGGTTGCATCAATGGATGTAGCCCCGGAAACAGTGGATACATCAGTGATAATTTTTCAAAACTCTTCAGATTCTGTAGTAGTACCTGAGGATTGGAGGGTAGCCCCACTTTTTAAAAAGGGGTGGAGAGAGAAAACGGGGAATTACAGACAAGTTAGTCTAACATCGGTAGTGGGGAAACTGCTAGTCAGTTATTAAAGATGGGATAGCAGCACATTTGGAAAGTGGTGAAATCATTCGACAGTCAGCATGGATTTATGAAAGCTAAATCATGTCTGACGAATCTTATAGCATTTTTCGACGATGTAACTAGTAGAGTGGATAAGGGAGAACCAG
Source organism: Leucoraja ocellata (assembly GCA_036785375.1). Lineage (NCBI taxonomy): Eukaryota > Metazoa > Chordata > Chondrichthyes > Rajiformes > Rajidae > Leucoraja > Leucoraja ocellata. Next base: position 15,807 of record JAWMAR010001182.1, read on the forward strand.
TGGATGTGGTGTATCTAGACTTTCAGAAGGCTTTCGACAAGGTCCCACATAAGAGATTAGTACGCAAACGTAAAGCACACGGTATTGGGGGTTCAGTATTGATGTGGATAGATAACCTGCCGGCAAACAGGAAGCAAAGTGTAGGAGTAAACGGGTCCTTTTCAGAATGGCAGGCAGTGACTAGTGAGGTAACACATGGCTCAGTGCTGGGACCCCAGCTATTTACTATATATATTAGTGATTTGGACGAGGGAATTAAATGCAACTTCTCCAAGTTCGTGGATCACACGAAGCTTGGGGGCTGTATTACTGTGAGGAGGATGCTAGGAGGCTGTAAGGTAACTTGGATAGGCTGCGCGAGTGGGCAAATCCATGACAGATGCAGTATAATGTGGATAACCATATAACAATATAACAATTACAGCACGTAAACAGGCCATCTCGACACTTCTAGTCCGTGCCGAACACATATTCTCCCCTAGTCCCACATACCTGCGCCCAGTCCAGAACCCTCCATTCCTTTCCCGTCCATATAACTATCCAATTTATTTTTAAATGATAATAACGAACCTGCCTCCACCACCTTCAGTGGAAGCTCATTCCACACAGCCACCACTCTCTGAGTAAAGAAGTTCCCCCTCATGTTACTCCTAAACTTCAGTCCCTTAATTCTCAAGTGATGTCCCCTTGTTTGAATCTTCCCTACTCTCAGTGGGAAAAGCGTGTCCACATCAACTCTCCCTATCCCTCTCATCATTTTAAAGACCTCTATCAAGTCCCCCTTAACCTTCCGCGCTCCCAATAATAAAGCCCAAACTTGTTCAACCTTCCTCTGTAACTTCGTTGCTGAAACCCAGGCAACATTCTAGTAAATCTCCTCGGTAGTCTCTCTATTTTGTTGACATCCTTCCTATAATTAGGCGACCTAAATTGTACACCATACGCCGGAATTGGCCTCACCAATGTGAGGTTAATGTGAGGTTATCCCCTTTGGTGGCAAAAGCAGGCAAGTAGACTATTATCTGAATGGTGGTCGATTAGGAAAAGGGGAGATGCAACGAGACCTGGGTGTCATGGTACACTAGTCACTGAAAGTAGGCATGCAGGCGCAGCAGGCAGTGAAGAAAGCGAATAGTATGTTGGCATTCATAGCTAAAAGGTTTTGAGTATAGGAGCAGGGAGGTTCTACTGCAGCTGTACAGGGCCTTGGTGACACCACACCTGGAGTATTCCGTACAGTTTTGGTCTCCTAATCGGATGAAAGATATTCTTGCCATAGAGGGAGCACAGAGAAGGTTCACCACACTGATTGGTGGTATGGCAGGACTTCCATATGAAGCACGACTGGATAGACTCGGCTTGCACTCGCTAAAATTTGGAAGATTGAGGGGGGATCTTATAGAAACATACAACATTCATAACGGGTTGGACAGGCTAGAATGTTCCCGATTTTGGGGAGTCCAGAACAAGGTTGTCACAGTTTAAGGATGAGGAGGAAGTATTTTAGGACCGAGATGAGAAAAAAAATCAATCTGAGAGCAGTGAATCTGTGTAATTCTCTGCCACAAAAAGTAATCGAGGTCAGTTCATTGGCTATATTTAAGAGGGAGTTGGATGTGGCCCTTGTGGCTAAAGGGGTCTGGGGGTATGGAGTGAAGGCAGGTACAGGATACTGAGTTGGATGTTCAGCCATGGTCATATTGAATGGCGGTGCAGGCTGGAAGGGCCGAATGGCCTACTGCACATATTTTATATGTTTCTATGTTACTATAACATTAGCTATACTTCCATCCACAGGAACTGACCCTGAATCTATTGAACATTGGACAATGGTCACCACTGCGTCCACTATTTGTAGAGCCACCTCCCTGAGGATCCTGGGATGCAGACTATCAGACCCAGGGAATTTATCATCCTTCCGTCCCATTAGCCTACCCAATTCTATTTCTCGCCTAAATAAATTTGATTTCAGTTCCTCTACCCCCTTAGATCATCTGTCCTCCAGTACACCTGGGAGATTGTTTGTGTATTCTTCGGTGAAGACAGATCCGAGGTACCAGTTCAACTATTCTGCCATTTCATTATTACTCATAATAATTTCACCCCTATCTGTCTTCAAGAGACCCACATTTGACTTTGCTACTCTTTTCCCCGTAACATATCTAAAGAAGCTTTTATAGTCCCTCCTGATATTCTTGGCCAACTTCCCCTCACACTTCATCGTTTCAGCCCCTATTGCACGCTTTGTTTCCTTCTGTTGCCCTATGAACGTTTCCCAATCGAATGGCTTATGGCTACTTTTTGCGGTGCTATACATCTTTTCTTTGAATTTTATTCTATTCTGAACTTCTCTTGTCAGCCGCGTTGCCTCCTACTCCCCTTACAATCTTTCTTCCTTTTTCGAATGAAATTATCCTGCGTCTTCCGGATTATGCCCAAACATTCCTGCCATTGCTGTTCCATCGTCATTCCTGCTAGGATGCCTTTCCGGTCTACCTTGGACAGCTCCTTTCTCATGCCTTCATAATCCCCTTTGTTCAACTACATCACTGACATTTCCGATTTAATCTTCTTCTTCTCAAAATGCAGATTAAAACTAATCATATTATGATCACTACCTCCAAACGGTTCCTTACCTCGAGTTCTCTTATCATATCTGGTTGATTGGAGAACACTAAATCTAGAATTCTCTGGTCGGCTCCATTACAAGCTGCTATAATAACCCATCTCGGATGCACCAGAGTGGCATTACCTTAGTTACATGCCCGTTTTAACTCCTGCTGCAACTTACACGCTACATCCGTGCTACTATTTGGGGGTCTGTAGATAACACCAATTAGTGTCTTCTTGCCTTTACAATTCTTACAATGCAGCCACGTGTCAGTAATCCCCACAATGTCATATCTACCAACCACTAACTGAGCCTCAAGCTCATCTACTTTACTTCTGATACCTTGCGCATTCATATGCAATACATTTAATTCCTTACGCATCTCACCTTTCACATCGATCCCTATTACACTTGGCCATAGACTCCTATCCCCTTGTGAGTTTTCTTTCCCGTTAATTCTGGGGGTCATTAACTATCCATTTACTCTTTTTCCCTTTAACTCTGTCCTTGCTTATCCCATTTGACCCCCCCCCCCCCTTAGTCAGTTTAAAACCACCAGTGTAGCAGTGTCAAACCTGCCTGCCAGAATGCTAGTGTCCCACCTGATAAAGTGTAATCAGTCCCTTTTGTACAGTTCCCCCTTACTCCAAAATATCCCAGTGATCTAAGAATCTAAATCCCTGCCCCCTGCACCAGGTCCTCAGCCACGCATTCAGGACCTGTATCTCTCTGTTCCTGCTCTCGCCAGCACGAGGAACTGGAAGCAACCCGGAGATAACAACCCTGGAGGTCCTGCGCTTCAGCAATTTTCCGAGCTCTCTCAAGTCACGCTAAAGAATATTCATCCCGTTCTTTCCGACATCGTTTGTGCCGATATGTACAATTAAGGGACAGAAGTTTAGGGGTAACATGAGGGGGAACTTCTTTACTCAGAGAGTGGTGGCTGTGTGGAATGAGCTTCCAGTGAAGGTGGTAGAGGCAGGTTCATTTTTTATATTTTAAATATAAATTGGATAGTTATATGGACGGGAAAGGAATGGAGGGGTATGGTCTGAGCGCAGGTATATGGGACTAGGGGAGAATACGTGTTCGGCATGGACTAGAAGGGTCGAGATGGCCTGTTTCCGTGCTGTAATTGTTATACGGTTATATGGTTATATGCACTACCACTTCCGGCTATTCACCTACGCCCTTGAGGATTTTCTGCTCTGTGTCCGTGACAACCTGGATCCTGGCATCAGGGAGGCAACGCTCCATCATCGAACCTCGTCTGTTGCCGCAGGAACCCCTGTCCGTACCTCTCACAATGGAATCTCCAACTACCACGGCGTTCCCTGACGTCGGCCTCTTTGGTTTTGGCTCAACAGCACCTTTTGCTTCGCAAGCCAGTCCACCGCTCAGTGTTTAACGTCTTCTGTCCCGACAGCTTCTAAGTGGGTGAGCCTGTTCTCAAGAGGTACAATACCCGGGGACCTTTGCATTCCATGTCTCCTTCCCTTTCTCACTGTCACCCACCTTCTCTCCTCCAGTACCTTAGAAACACAGAAACATAGAAACATAGAACATAGGTGCAGCAGTAGGCTATTCGGCCCTTCGAGCCTGCACCGCCATTCAATATGATCATGACTGATCATCCAACTCTGTATCCCATACCTGACTTCTCTCCATACCTCCTGATCCCTTTAGCCACAAGGGCCACATCTAACTCCCTCTTAAATATAGCCAATGACCTGGCCTGAATCACCTTCTGTGGCAGAGAATTCCACAGATTCGCCACTCTGTGTAAAACATTTTCTCCTCTCGGACCTAGGTTTAGTTAGCTGCAGCAAAAAATGGAGAATGATGAAATACATTTTTATAGATATATAAACTGATAACAAAAGTATTTTGGGGACAAAATGTGTTTTGCTTGAGCTGCTTGAGCCAGTTGTGATCTCCATTGGGATCAATGTCCATTTGTGACGTGACGCCACTTTCCATAGCAATCTGTTCTGAACTGGATTTACCAACAAACTCTGCATCCATCGTATCCAGCCGCCACGCCTCCAACTGAATGGCAATAGCTCTACTATTCCGGTCCTCGACTCTTCCCCCTGATCACACTATGCTTCTCTAAACCCATCTCTGATTGCTCATGTAAGCACTCAGGTTACAAATCTGCTTAATATAATGAGTTTACAATGTACATTAAAGATTCACTCTTCACCAGTTGCAACCAACGGCGGCGTACGGTGTTTATATAAGGAAGGGAATCTAATTATATTTTAAGGAAGCAGAGTCTAGGGCGGCAAAGCGAAGTCGCCCAATTATAGGAAGGATGTCAACAACATAGAGAAAGTACAGAGGAGATTTACTAGAATGTTGCCTGGGTTTCAACAACTACGTTACAGAGAAAGGTTGAATAAGTTAGGTCTTTATTCTCTGGCGCGCAGAAGGCTAAGGGGGGACTTGATAGTGGTCGTTAAAATGATGAGAGGGATAGACAGAGTTGATGTGGACAAGCTTTTCCCTTTGAGAATAGGGACGATTCAAACAAGAGGACATGACTTCAGAATTAAGGGATAGAAGTTTAGGGGTAATATGAGGGGGAACCTCTTTACTCAGTGAGTGGTAGCTGTGTGGAATGAGCTTCCAGTGGAAGTGGTGGAGGCAGGTTCTTTGGTATAATTTAAAAATAAATTGGATAGGCATATGGATGAGAAGGGAATGGAGGGTTATGGTATGAGTGCAGGCAGGTAGAACTAAGGGAAAATAATTGTTCGGCACGGACTTGTAGGGCCGGGATGGCCTGTTTCCATGCTGTAATTGTTATTTGGAGAAGGTTCGCGTTTGTGATTGGTCATAGAGCAAATTGGTCTGGCATTTATCTCCCAAGCCATTACCCCAGCGCAGACGCTGCAGTTCTGCAGATGCAAAGTGTTGACAATGAAAACAAGGGGAAACAGCTTGAAAGGATGATTCTCGGACTCGTGTGCATCGTGCGTAGAACTCCGCAGTTGGGAAGACATTGAGAATGATGGAAGAGGCTTCCAATTAAAATGTAACTGATTACGAAAAACAAGGAATCTTTCTGCTGTTAGTGCCAGCTAAGATATTTATGAGGATTAGGGTTGATTGGTGACTTTTGACTTGGCGGCAACTTCTGCACAAATCTTTCCATAACATTATTTACAATCAAACCCTCCATACTTTGAATCCAACAGCCAAGCCTTCAGCTCTCAATGCCAATAGGTCCACAATTCCGTTCCACAGCCGTTCCATCACTGTTTCCTTTTTGCGGCCATCTATTTTCCATGTAAGTACCCAGACCACAATTCTCGATTCACATCTTGTAAACTGCTTCTCCTACCTTTGTGCAATAATATGCATATAAACACATATATTTCGTTTGGGGGTACAGCGCGGAAACAGGCCCCTCGGCTCACAAAGTCCGCGTTGATCAGCGATTCCCGCACACTAACACAATTCTGCGCACTGGAGATATTTTACAATTTTTCCGAAACTACAAACTGATACGTCTTTGGAGTATTCGAGGAGACCAGGATAAAACGCTTCTTGGAGAACGGACAACTCGTCACGCGGATAACGGACAAGCGCCGTGCAGGCAACAACCGTGGTCAGGATCAAACCCGGATCTCTGGCTGTTTCGGACAGCACACTACCGCTGCGGCGCGTGGCCTCCGTCCCCGTTCTGCAGCGGGCGAATCAGTCATACCGGGCCAGTCATCAGTAATAGGCGATTGAGGTCTGGCCTAGCCGGTGATACTCTGTCGGCGGTGGGCTGCCTACTGCTGGGTTTGGCCGCGGCTAGATCGCATTTGTCCGCGCGATGGCCACATTCGAAACACATGCAGGTTTGCCGTTTAATTGGTCTCTGTAATTGTTCCTGTGTGCAGGAGAGAGGCTGTGTGCGGGTACTTGTTGGACGGCGCGGACGTGATGGAGCGAATGGACAGTTTTCACTCTGTAAACTAAACTTAAGGAAACTCAATTAATGTATTATAGTTCATTTTATAATTCGCTCTCTTCTGAAACGACTCGAGGTTAGATTGTTTTCCTTTCAAAGTCATTATCGTGTAACTGAAATGTAACTAGCAGATGGAAGAGTTGTCACCGGAAGTAAAGATAATGATATGTTTCTGTCTTCCTCTTCACACTTCTTTATTCTTCCACGTACTTTTTAGACAGAAAGAACAACAGATGAAAAACTATTTTGGTCTCAACACGAATCCTATTAAATCGGAGACAAAAATATATGCGGGATTGATTCGAGTTTATCAAGAGCACCTTGGTTCGCATTGAATAATTAAAATTATTGAAACATAATCTCTTGCTTGTTTCATATTGCTCAGATTCAATTTTTAATTTAATTGTCATTGTCAGTGTACAGTACAGAGACAACGAAATGCATGAAATGCTCGTGTTGACAGTGGTTCAACAACGAAGACATATCCACCTGGTGAACTTGGCCAACACATTCCTAAGTATTCATAATGTGAGTGTTAATAATAAATAGATTTTGGACTAAATCGACTAAACCTGGTGTTTTTATTCCAGTATTGAAATAAGTTGCGCAACTTCTGGGGCAGATAAATCCTCGGTAACCCGTCATGGTCAATGTGTATCTGCAACAACAGAGGTGCAGCTGTAGAAACGCTCCAGAATATGACAGTGCCCCAATGCTTTATTTCATCGAATCTGCTTTTTAACGTTAGGACCAAACTCTCTCTTCAGTACATTAATGTATTTTTATTGCTAATATTATGCCAATCTCCGTTCAGTCACCATTCAAATACACTTTACTAATTGCACCTGGTGAATTCCGTTTTGTAGAAAAATAAATAGCCTTGAACATTAAACTTATTTTTCACCTTAAAACTGCTGCCTTGCCGCTGGAGATTTATTTCATTTTCTGTGCAGTTGTACATGTTTAGTATCTGCGGTAGTTTGTATTTTATTAAACTACGCCCTATTGCAGCTGGTCCAAATTCGGCGCATGTTCTGCTGTATAAGCCAAACATGCATGGTACAGCCATTGCCTGAAAATAAAATACTTCGTTTTATAGCAGGCACAATCACTGTTCACAATCACTGCACCACTTCGGACTTCCTGTAGCCATTGTGAAATTAATACCAAACTTCCTAAACCTGGTCCAGACACTGTCTGTTTTGGAACTTAGAACATAGAACATACAGCAAAAGATCGTTCAGTTTAGTTTATTGCCTCGTGTACCGAGGTACATTGGAAAGCTTTTGTTGCGTGCTATCCAGTCAGCAGAAAGACAACACATGATTGTAATCGAGCCATTCGCAGTATTAAAGATACATGATAATGGAACAAGGTTTAATACAAGGTGAAGCCAGCATAGCCCGATCAAACATGGTGCTCGGGTCAGCATTTAGATAGATCAGTTGAAGAACAGATTTTTAGTTCACAATGTTCCTGTCGACCCGATAACAAGACCAGCTCCGAACTATCTGCGCGTAATCAATATCCTTCCTTTCCCTGCAGAATCATATCTCCATCCAAAACTATTTCACATTCTACTATCGTATCCGCCTTAACCAGCAGCGCGTTATATACACTCGCCACACTTTGTGTAAAACGTAGCGCCGCACATTTTCTTTAAATGTTGCCCTTCTTAGCATAAAGCTGTGCCCTCTTCGATACATTATTTCCATTCTGGGAAAATCAAAGTTCTGACAATCCACCGGGTCTCATAAGTTTACATAACTCAACCAGTTGTCCCTGCAATCTTCGACGTTCCAGAGGGATAAAAATCCAAATATGACCAATCTCTCCCTGTATCTAATACCCGCTAATCCAGCCAGCATGCGCAACTGAGCAACTGCGGCTGTAAAACGCGCTGTTCTTATTAAGTTTCTCCATCTTGCTGAATTGGCAAAGTCATTCACTAATGGCCTTGTTGCCGGTCACCAGTTTGTGCAGCGTTGTAGTTTAGTTAATTTACATTAGTTTGGTGGAGTTAAAGTAACCTAAACAAATACAATTACAAAAACAATACTATACAAAAAACAAAACAAATGAATGACCAGGTACACTACACCCACTGGCTCTCCCTTGTCCATTTTCCTACTACCATCCTTAAACAAAATCCAGAAGATTAGTCAAGTATGATTTCCCCTTCGTAAATCCATGCTGACTCGGACCGATCCTGTCACTGCTATCCAAATGTGCCGCTATTTCGTCTTTTTATAATTGATTCCAGCATCTTCCCCACCACCGATGTCAGGCTAACTGATCTATAATTCCCTGTTTTCTCTCTCCCGCCATTCTTAAAAAGTGCGATAACATTTGCTACCCTACAATCCACAGGAACTGATCCTGAATCTATGGAACATTATAAAATTATCACCAATGCAACCACGAATTCTAGAGCCATTTCCTTAAGAGCCCTGGGATGCAGACTATCAGGCCTTTGGGATTTATCAGCCTTCAGTCCCATCAGTCTACCCAACACCATTTCATGCCTAATGTGGATGTATTTCAGTTCCTTCGTCACCCATATCCTCTGGCCACTACTACATCAGGAACATTGTTTGTGTCCTCCTTAGTGAAGACGGATCCAACGTACCTGTTCAACTCGTCTGCCATTTCCTTGTACCCCATAATAAATTCATTTTTTCCGTCTTCAAGGGTCCAGTCTTCAAGGATGTAGTTGAGGCAGGTACTGTCGCAACGTTTAAGAAATAATGCGACAAGTACATGGATAAGATATGTTCAGAGGAATATGGGCCACTCGTAGACAGGTGTGGTGTGCAGATGGGGGACATTGGTCATCGTGGGCAGGTTGTGCCGGAGGACTATTTTTCACGATGTATGACACTAGAACTCTATGCCAAGATCGAAGAACAACAAGTCACTTTCCGCTTGTGCAAGGCACACGTTTCTGGAGTTAACATCCGAGTCTTCAACGTTACTAAATCTATCTTTCTGCTAATTTGGAAGAACATTCGGCAGATCGACGTCTGTCTTGATTATATTGTCTCTCGTTGTAACGTCCACAACGTGAAATGTCAATTCGCCACATCGTTCGTTCCAGAGAATTGAAATATCCTGACCTATACAGTCTCTCTCGGAATTGAACGTCTCCAGTCCTGGCAAAAACGTTGTCGTTAATTCGCTGCCACTCCCCAGATTAATGGTATCAATGCGAACATATTGCGATCTGGAGAACATCGCACGTGCGGTCTCGCCAACGTCCCAGACCAGATTGTTAAACTCCACTTATACCCAACTGCGTGCGACTCCAGCAGTGAAATAAGCCCACACATCAAGCTGGCTGAGGAGGAAATAATCCTACCATCCACATTCAAATTGACTCGCATTGGTTGGAAGCAAATTGTTCATGAACAAGATGGAGAAAAGGCCCTCTTCCTGTGCTGTGTAACATGCAATTTACAGTGAGAGTTGGTTCAATATACCTGCCCCCCCCCCCACCCCCGTGAGGGAGAGTATGCGCTGCGTCCTTTTAAATATTTACCGTCTTATTTTATACTCCTGTCCTCTTTTAGAGACCTACATCCGAGGAACACATTAAAATATTTCAACTGATCACCTTGTCATATTTTAATTCTGCATAACTCCTCATGGTTTTATTCGCTGCTGAGAGATACAGTTTCTGCATTCTGCAGTCCATCTCATAATTCACACTGTCCAATATTAGTACCATTCGTGTGAGGAGAGTTGCATTCTCCCTAGTTTAAATGGATCCTTAATAAATTATTTCGAAAAATAATATCCCTCCTCCTGTGGTGTACTGCTCTGTGAAGTTTTTGTCTGTGAATTGCTTAGGTCGAGTGCAGCAAACATGACACTTCTTTCTTTGGTCAAGACTTTCTTCAGGATGATCTATCCCCAAACATTTACAGCCGGTGAGATTCTCCTTAACCGATTCAATCATCTTGTACATCAACATTCTTGATATCTCCAACGGATCATTGAATTGAGAAGATTTCGCCCTAATATCTGGAATAACATCAAATGCTGTTCACCTCTGTGTTTTATGAATGAACACACTTCTTTAAAGATAATCTGTTGATCAAGAATATTTCTAGCCGCTGTTTATTTCCAGTCAGTTATCACGTTACACATTATATTCGCCTATTCTTTACTTCATGAAGTGGCAACAGTTGAAATACATTAATGCTGCTGTTGTAGCTGAATTGTATACGATGTCGTCCAGAAGGTTCCCTGTGGTTTACATCATTTAGACCCTGCCAAAAAATGATTATCTTTCCGTTTGAAAGGCAGCTACACGGATAATGCAAGATGAAATTATTAATGGGTGCATATTAAATGATGGGAACGGTGTCTGGAAAATGCATTGCAAATTCGACAAGTAATATCCTGTATTACATCGTAGCTTGTGTGCATAAATGATACATGGCACGAATTTTGCTGCATCTGTATGCCACGCGTTAAAAGTTAAAAATAGAATGTTCACTCGTATTTTACAGTTCGTTTGTTCTGTTGGTGCTCAGCTGGTGCCTGAGTAGTGAGCGGTCGCATAATGAGTTTGATCGCTTTGCATCACATGGGAGCAAACTATTTGTTCAACGGTCCACAATAAATGTCCGCGGGGAGGTGAACGCACGCAGTCCTTAAGTTTTTTTCTAAGAATATAAATATAGCGCTATTTGACTTCTCACTTTGACTCCTATAAGTTTTGCACTGCATAACTGCGGACGGCTTGAAGGAAAAATGAGTTGGAAGCGGCATTTGGAAGTTGAATATTATTATTATCCAATTCTGGCAGCAATCGGAGTACCTGGTAGGTCAAGGGAACGCTGTAAGTGGGACTGAGATGTGGGATGATGTGTTGATAAAGACAATGTCAAAGGTAAAGTGTAAATAGTGTGCGAAACACGGGAATGCTAGACTGCATTCTTCAGGTTAGGGCGGTATTAACTAGAAAATGTTTGTTTAAGAAATTACTGCAGTTGCTGGCGATAATCGAATCTAGAAAAACATGCTGGAGAATTAGACAGCGGGTGAAGCGGCATCTATGAAGCGAAAGAATATGTGACGTTTCGGGTCGAGACTGATCAGTCTGAAGAAGGGTCTCGACCCGAAACGTCACCTATTCCTTTGTTAAGCTACTTGATCGTTGGACGTTCATTGGATCTGGCACAGTTTAATTCTCTTCAGATTCAGGTTTAGGTGCATTGTTGTCATGTATCTCCGGGAGCTGCAAAAAGCTTCGGTTTGCAAGAAATCCAAATTAGATCAAATAATATTAAATATCAGTACAAACAATTCAAACTCAGTAACAGGTAGAGTAAGAGGGGAAATCGGAGTGCAGAGCGTAGTTCAAGTTTTGGAGCGCACTGCAGCGTATCACATCCACAAAGCCCAATGTCCGCAAGGGGATAGAGGTGAAACGGCAATGCCCTGGCATATGGAAGAGCGGCTCACAAGCCTGACAACAGAGGGGAAAGAGCTGTTCTGGAGTCTGGTAGAGCGAGCTTTAAGCCTTCTCCATTTTGTGCCCGACGAGAGCAGGAAGTAGAAGGAATGAGCGGGGCGAAACATGTCTCCGTTTCCAAGGGATTGTGAAGTGCGAACGCAGTCAACAGTGCGGAGTCCATTTCGTGATATGGACCCGGCGTCTTCCAGAACCCTGTGCAATTTATTCTTTATGGGGCATAGGTGGCCCCACAACAAGCTTTGTGCGGCACCGTTGTTGAGAATTATTGTGTGTTACCACTAATTCTATCGGTTCATTCTTTAGGAAGTTGAGTATCCATTCGCAAGCTGGTGCACTGATCGCTGGGCTCTGGAGTTTATCAATGGGTTTGGATGGGAGTAGTGTTGAAGGCAAGTTCTCCAGCGGAGAAATGGGAATCTTACTTTCGACTCCTTTGTTGCCCGGCTGTTCCCGGGAAGGGTTTAGGTCCAGGACGACGGCGTCTGATGCGGACATGTTGCTGCAATATAGAATCTGCGGTGCAACAAGTGTGGCTGGGAGACAGCTCACGCTACCTGCGTAGACCGCTGCTAACTAATCCGCACAGCTCCTTGGCCAGCACCCAGGTTTGCATGTGGGCCAGTTGTTTTCGAACAAATAAGCAAAGCGTGCCTTAAATTGATCCCCGCCTCCAAATTAGCATCGCGTTTCCCTTGCATGTAACTACAGTATCCTCTTTTCTACACCCGCAGTGAACTTGCTGGCAATTGTGATCCTGTCGCGCAGAAAGTGTGGTCTCTCCAAATGCACCACTCGGTACCTGGTGGCCATGGCGACTGTGGACCTCTCGGTGATCGTCTGCGAAGTGATATTACATCGGATTGCCGACCTTTACTGGATGAACACATTCCTCTTAAACAATACTGTGTGCAGGTCCATTATGTTCCTCGCTCCCGCGGCCGTTGCCTGTTCTGTTTGGCTCACGGTCGCTTTCACATTTGATCGCATTGTGGCCATTTCCACTCAGAATCTGAGAACCAGATACTGCACCGAGAGAACCGCGCTGGTGGTTATAGTGACCCTAACTGCGTTCTTCTGTTTACAGAACGTCCCCTGGCCTTTTGCGTACATTTATTACCTCAGGGATCAGCAGGGTACACTGTGGGGTTGCCGAATACGATATCAGTTTTATAGCCTATCCTTGTGGATAACATTTTCCTGGACTCAACAGCTGCTAGTCCCAGTCATTCCATTTTGTTTGATTATGATGATGAACGTGCTCACAGTCAGACGCATTTTAGTGGCCAGTCGTGTCCGCAGAAAACTCCGCGATCTCAGTGGTGAGGACCCCGAGATCGCAAACCGCAGACGGTCCGTAATTTTACTCCTTGCAATCTCCAGCAGTTTTATGCTGCTCTGGGGCACAAATGTAGTATATTTCGTTTTCTATCGAATTACGAATGCATTTATGTTCAGGGGGTTGATGAACCGATTTGCAACATTTGAACAAACTGGAATACTGCTACAACTGTTGAACACCTGCACAAACACGCTCATTTACACCGTGACCCAGAGGAGGTTCAGAGAGCAGCTGTTCCAGGTACTCATATACCCCTTCACCCTAACTGTATGTTTAATAAAATCGAGAAACCGGTGTAAAATAACATTACATTACTAATCCCACCGTGAGTCAGTGCAGAAACTAGGTAATGAAGGAGTTTTGTCTGAAAGCTTTCCGCATCAATTTTCAAAAACATAGCTGAGAAATATATTCTGAACGCGTCCCCTGCACTGGAATGTACATTTGGCCATCTATTTAACATGCAACACGGGCGCGTTGTTCAAAGTGCCCAATGGGAAGGGCGGCCACATGGAACGAGTGCTATGTTGTACTGGAGCAGACCTCCAATGAATCCGGAATTGAGCCTCGCCGTTAACTGTCTCCACATTCCTTTGAATCCAGCGGCAACGTCTCCAGCACGCAATGAAAACAGACATAGAGTTATGGTCCTAAACATTGCATGCTCCATTACTCTACAATTCTTTGAGCCGTTCCATGGTTACGTATGTAAATGCCCGGTGCACCAATGTGTTTAATAAAATTCTTGTTGCAACATTTACGATAGTGAGAGTTCCATTTTATATTTGTTTCTCGCACTGAATGTAATGCCTCATTGCTTCTTACAGAGGCCTTCGGCTTTCAGTACAATTAGTAATTCTGCACCAGATGCAGCCAAAGGTAGTCGGTGCCGTTCAAACAAGTTGGCATTACTAACTATACTTTTAATGGAAGCAGAGTGTCACAAGCTAGTGTCCAGTAGAGGGCTGTAAGGTGAGTAAGTACAATTCTTCCTGCAACATTTCAATTCAATTCAGTTCAATTCAACTTTATTGTCATTGCACAGATACAAGTACGGGTACAACGAAATGCAGTTTAGCGTCAGTCCGTGGTAATAGTGCAACATAGAAATAAAAATTCAGAATAAGCAAACAATGTGGACGGAGAGACTGGAGAAATCTTTCGGCGGGACTCCGAGTTCAGCAATGTGATAGTGTTCTTGTAGAAGCTGTTCCTCATCCTACTGGTACGAGACCCGAGGCTCCTGTACCGCCTACCTCATGGGAGGTGGGCAAACAGTCCATGGTTAGGGTGGGAGGGTTCTTTGATGAACTTCCCGGCCCGTCTCAGACACCGTTTTCGGTGCAGGGCATCCATGGCAGGGAGCGGGGCACCGATGATATAATGAGCGGTTTTCACCACCCGTTGTAGTGCCTTCCTGTCCGCTACGGTGCAACTGCTGTACCATACCGTGAAGCAGGTGATCAGGATGCTTTCGATGGTACAGCGGTAAAAGTTGGTCAGTATCTGACCAACTTTACATTACGTTAATGAGAGTTCCATTTTATATTTGTTTCTCGCACTGAATGTAATGCCTCGTTGCTTCTTACAGATGCTTTCGGTTTTCAGTACAATTGGCAATTCAGTACCAGATGCAGCCAAAGGTAGTGAGTGGGTGTTATTCATACGTTGGCATTACTAATTATATTTTTAATGCAAGCAATGAGTAACAAGCGAGTGTCCAGTAGAGGGCGGTAAAGTGAGTAAGTTCACCTGTGTGGTACAGAGATGCTGAATCGATTTGCATTAATGTCTCACCTCCATTGATACAGCGCTGACGCTGGAGCTCTGCCTATTGGAGATTCGAGTGAGTGCTCACAGTCGGATTTATCTCCTCCTGCAGGGCAAGGAAATGTGAGAAATTCATAAATTTATTTTCTTCACCGATGGCGGCTGAGATTTGTATAGCTCCAAATTTGAGTTGAGTACTCGCTCCCCCAATCCTCCGCTCCCGACGTGGTAACGGTTACATTTTTACATATTCTGATTGACATTTTCCCTCTCGAGGCCGAAAATACCTTCGCTGAACATGTTATGCTTTATTTCTCGACATTACTGATTAAAGTTTAAAAAAAAATCAAAAGACTGAATTGAAAACGACTAGCTTCAACTGATGACGTCACAATGGCTCGGCTAGCAGTGATCAGCTTCACTTACGTTCGGGAACGGCTTGAGTTGGGGGACCACGCCTCCTGTGGGGCTACGGGTAGGGAACGGGTGCGTTGGGGGAGCAGACCCTATCGTAGCCTCTCATAATGTTATATACTTCAACCAGATCTTCCTTCAATCTCCGACATTCCAGAGGGAAAGAATCCAAATATGACCAATCTCTCCCTGCAACGCTAATCCAGCACCACTCCGGTAAATGAGCAACTGCGACTCTAAAACACGCTGTACTTAGTAAATGGGTCCAAATGCCGAATTGGCAAAGACATTCACTAATGGCTTTCTTACTGGTCACCAATTAGTACAGCTTGCTAGTTTAGTTAGTTTACATTAGTTCATGATAGGCGTCTACAGGGTAGACTGTCAGAACTTTGATTTTCCCAACGGTCGGTTCTAACCGGGATGGCTGCACTGGCAGATGTTGAAATAATGGAGTGACTGGGCTTGTATATATTGGAATTTAGAAGGATGAGAGGGATTCTTTTTAAACATATAATGTTATTGAGGGTTTGGACGCGCTCGAGGCAGGAAACATGTTCCCGATGTTGGGAGAGTTCAGAACCAGGTCCACGGTTTAATAATAAGGGGTAAGCCATTTAGATGGAGATACCGACACAAATTTTCACACATAGTACTGAGTCTGTGGAGGCCGGTTCTCTGGATACTGTCAAGAGAGAGCTAGATAGGTCTCTTAAAGATAGTGGAGTCAGGGGGAAAAGGGGAGAAGACAGGAACGGGGTACTGATTGTGGATGATCAACCTTGATCACATTGAATGGCGGTGGTGGCTCGAAGGGCCGAATGGCGTACTCCTGCACTTATTGAAAAGAAGCTTATCAGCTAATTTCCAACTGTATCATATCTGCAGGACCTTCTCTCTCTGCTTCCAGACCCATACACTAATTTATTGCACAAACACATGTGTTACTTTTTAAGCTAGGGGGGCTCAACATTTGCAAGTAAATTAACAGGCACAACCCTCGGTAACGTGCAGGGATGTTTCGTTGAACACCTCCGCTAAATTCGCATAAAACTGCATGATCTCCCGCTTGCTAAATAGCCTACAACTTATTCTTAAACTGTGGTCCCTAGGCCTGGACCCTCTCAACATCGGGAACATGGTTCCTGCCTCCAACGTGCCCAATCCCTTAATAATATTTTACGTTTCAAAAAGAGCTAATCTCAGCATACAAAATTCCAGTGTATACAAGCCCAGCCGCTCCGTTATATCCACATATGACAGTCCCGCCATCCCGGGAATTAACCTCGTGAACCTACGGTGCACTCCTTCAATAGCAAGAATGTCGTTCCTCAAATCTGGAGACAAAAACTGCGCACAATACTCCTGGTGTGGCCTCACTAGGGCCCTGTACAACTGCAGAATGGCCTCTTTACTACAATACCCAATTCCTCTTGTTATGAAGGCCAACGTGCAATTAGCTTTCTTCACTGCCTGCTGTACCTGCATGCTTATTTTCAGTGAGTGATGAACAAGGACACCAAATGATACCCATCACCTTCTCAAGTGCAAAAGTTTCCCTCCCGTTCCCTGTTAAACATTTCCCCTCTCAGCTTTAACCTAATTCCTCTGGTTCTTGATTTTCCAACTCTTGGTAAAGGACAAGATACAATATACATTTACTTATCTCATGTACCAGTTGCTACAGTGAAATGTGTGGTCACCATATAACCATACAATAAAATAAAGAACACAACACACGATAGAGTCCAACATAAAACATCTCCACACAGCAGAATAAAGTTTCCCACTGTGATTCACGTGTGATTCACGTTGTCCAATCCGCTAATGACTTCATACACTCTGCCTCGTGCGCCCAAGGAACATAGGCTCAAGATATCGGAGATCCGCTGTGGACACAGGCCCTTCGTCCCACACAATCTGCGCTTACCATCGATCACCCCATACAGTAGTACTCTACTACAAGCTGGAAACAATTTACTATTTATAGACATTAAAAATAAACGATATTTCTGTACGTGCTTCGAGTCTGGGAGGAAACCGGAGCACGCGGAGAAAACCCAGGCAATCATCAGAATCAGAATCGGAATCAGAATTATGTGTATTGTCATTTTAAAGTAGGTTCAAACGAAATTACGTTCCTGCAGACAGAACAATAACAAAAAACATACAATTAGTGCAATTCCACACAAACATCCATCGCATTGAATCTCCAAATACCTCCTCATTGTGATGGAAGACAAAGGTCTCATCTCTTCCCTGTTCTCTGTTCTTTATTCTTGCCCCGCAGTCAAGCAGTCAAACTGCTGCATCAAGCTGATCGAAGCTTTTGATGTTCGAGACCCCGGCGGACGATGGTAAGTCCCGCGTTCGTTTGCGCCGTGTCGGGCGATATAAAGTCCTGCTACCGGTCGATTTAAAGCCCTTGATTCGGGCGGGAGAAGTTGCCGTTGCGGGAGCTCCGAAAAGTGGTCCCCCACAAGGGACCCGCGAGCTCCCGATGTTACCGTCCGCGGGGCCTGCAGCCGGAGCCTCCGAAGCGCCGTATTCGGGTCGCAGCCGCGCGCCACCGCAGCGCTCCGCGCACCGATGTCGGCCAGCTCCGCGATAGTGAGTCCGCAGGCTGTGCGACTGGAGCCCCAGGTCGATTCCGGTTGGAGGCCGCCTGCTGCACGATGTTAGGCCCCAACAACAACGGACACTCGAGAGGGAAAAGGTCGAGTCCCAGAACGGGGAAGAGATTTAAAAATCCCCCCTGCACCCCCCCCCCCCCCTCCCGCCCACATATACACAGCTAAAAATAATATAAAACTAAACCAAAACATACATCTAACAAGACAAAAAGAAATAAAAGAGAGACAGACTGCGGAGGCCATTGCCGCGAGGCGCCGCCTTCTTGTCCAACCGTGAGAACTTGCAAAATCGTTACCGACAGCTACGACACTACGCCGCCTAATTTATTCCTAGCCTGTTCAACCTATCCTTTCAGCGAAGTCCTTGGAGGTAGTATAGTAGAGCTATGATCTGGAACATAGAAACATAGAAACATAGAAACATAGAAAATATGTGCTGGAGTAGGCCATTCGGCAGTTTGCCTGAACCGCCATTCGATATGATCATGGCTGATCATCCAACTCAGTATCCTGTACCTGCCTCCTCTCTAAACCCCCTGATCCCTTTAGCCACAAGGGCCACATCTAACTGCATCTTAAAAATAGCCAATGAACTGGCCTCAACTACCTTCTCTGGCAGATAATTCCACATTCACCACTCTTTGTGTAAAAAATGATTTTCTTATCTCGGTCCTAAAAGACTTTCCTCTTATCCTTAAACTGTGATCCCTTGTTTAATACTTCCCCAACATCGGGAATAATCTTCCTGCATCTAGCCTGTCCAACCCCTTAAGAATTTTGTAAGTTTCCATAAGATGCCCCCTCAATCTACTAAATTCTAGCGAAGGAACAACCTTCCAGTGAAGGTGTTGTCATGTTGCTGTTGTGAAGGAATTCCCAGACTATAGCGATGTCGAGAAGTAATTCAGTACCGGATCATTGAGCAAAAACAGTAATTACGGCCTTAAGGTATTTGCACATTTGTGCAGTCGCGCATTGGGAAGGCGTCATGAGTATTTAAAGTGTTTAATTTTACTGCCCTCGTGTGAATATCCATCAGGGGATTAATTTCATCAGTTGCTGTAGCTATGTATCTGGTGTCCAGTGATATATCCTGCGACACAGATCTGGATTACTCAGCAAGGCCCAATGGTGAACTACCCATCTGCATTACTGATAATCCGCCATTTGCGGTAAATAGTTTGGTTTATTGACTTCCTATTCTTCCCGCGTCCCGGATGATTTTTCTGCAATAAGTGAAGGCCAATGACCACCTGAAATTAGAATGTCTGTCAGGGTGTTGGTGAAGTGGAATTGGTTAACGTAATTGTGACAATTCCGGGCCAGCCAATCCTCCATCCAGTGACACCCTAGTTTGTCTGATTAAAACAGAAAATTCTGCAGTTATTAACCAGGTTATCCAGGACTAAGAGAGAATGAAACAGAACACACGTTTCAGATATCTGGTCACATGTTCTATCTCGCTGTCATAAGAGCTCTTGTAATTCTCTGCAGCTAGCGGCTAATGTTATGGAAACGGATTCCGGAGAAGCAGCTCGCAGTTGGAAACAATAAAACCACCAGAACACCTGCACACAATGAAAGCAAACCGACAACTGAGAGAGAACAGGAAAGCAGGCACATCCTACCGCATGAGCGGAGCAGAGAGCAAGACACAGGCGATGTTTTTGTAAGGGGCTTAACTTGTTTCCATCACTGTGCGCCACAGTGCGCAGTAATAGACTGCAGAGTCGCTGAGATCCAGCCCTGAGATACTCAAGCTGGTGAACTTAGTCGCGGTATTGAGCTCAATAGAGAAACGAGTGTCAGCGTATTGGGCCTTATCTTCATTGTTCCTGGTGTCTCTCCACATAGTAAACTCGGGCTGCATGCCTGGATATTGTCGGTACCAGAATAAAGTATATGCTGTCCATGTGGTATCATAGTTACAGGTTAAAGTCACCGCTTCTCCTTTTGTCTTCGTCGCCGAGGGCAGTGGCTGTGTGACAGATTCTCCGTGAATAGTGACTGTAAAATAAATATATTGAGATAGTAACAGACACCGGAGTGCCATGAGATTGCACTTCTCAAGCCAAAATGTCACTGAGGAGGGCGAGGGGAACTGAAAATATTGATCCAGAATTACCTGTCAGAAACGCTCCCCACACAACACAGATGCCGAGGAAACGCATTTTACCCGTTCACTCTGTACTAGCTGAGTACGAAACTTGAAGAGACAAAAACTGGATCGTGTCTGCTGGTCTCCGGATGTTCGCTGTCACTGCCATGTGCCCCCAGTGATGGAGTCAGAGATGTGGGTGGGCAGCTGGGTCTTAGCCAATTGAAATACACGTAGCCGGAATCCAGCTTTCCCCCCGAGAGTATTCGCATCCGCTTGAATAAACCGTGATTGAGGAAGGCATATTTGTTCTGGTAACCGGTAGTGAAGGTGCGAAGCCTGAGATTGTTAAGCGTAACAATAATAAGGTGCATATTCACAAATGGAATAGATCGGGTAAACTCACAGAGTCTCTTGGCCAGATTGGGGGCATCGAGAAACAGAGAACATAGATTGAAGTTGAGTGGGGAGGAAGATTTAATAGAGACCAGAAGTGCAACTTTTTCATGCAAAGGGGGCGGCGCATGGAACGCGCCGACGGAGGTAGTAGTTAAGGCAGGTAAAATCGCAAAGTTTAAGAATAACATTGACATGTACATGAGTAGAACTGATGTTGAGGGTTATGGGCGAAACGCTTGCGGGTAGGACTGGTGTGGATGGAACATGTTGGCCGGTGTGGGCATGCTGGGCCGAAGGGTATGTTTCCACGCTGTAAGACTCTATGATGCCTTGATTCTAAAAAAAAAACACCACAGTATTATCGGCATCCGTCCAAAGGCGACAGGCAGCGGTCAGATCTACAGTCGATTCGACCGTGTCGAGAAAATGGGATTTATGTTTTGATGTTTTCATTGAGAAATGCACGTGGTTTCTATATGAAGTAAATTACACACAAAGCCAGAAGGATGTGCAAGGATCCAATTTCAATCAGTTTTCAGTTCCACTCCCCTCCATCTGCCACGTTTTGACCAATGAAATTAATTCCTGAGGACCTCACCCCACCGAGTCCACGCCAACCATCGATGACCCGATCACTTTCGTTCCATGTTATTCCACTTTTCCATCTATTCCTCACACACCTGGTGCATGTTTACAGAGGCCAATTAACCTAAAATAACCACACGTATTTTGGATACGGGAGGAAATCAGAGCACCTGGACGATACCGACACGGTCACAGCGAGACGGGAAAACTCCACTCAGACATTACCCGAGGACAGGATTGATCCCGGATCTCTGAAGCTTTGAGGCAGCAGCTGCGCCACTGAACCGAAAAAATGTGTGATTTGTTTTTATAAAGATTGCAGCTGGGTGATTGTTGAACTTTAACTACAGCTAGCCGGCAAAATTGGTTTGGAATTTCCATGAGTTTCAGCAATATATCGAGTGGTCTAGTGATCTGCATTCTGCGCACCGACCGCTGCTGCCTGGATTCGGTTCGTGGTCAGGGAGTAGGGCAGTTTATTTCTGCCTCCAGTGGAAACATTATTAGACCGCGCATCGTTCACTCTGTGTAGTTTCAGCGTCGCCTCCACCACGTGAACAGTCAGCAGCTGATTAACATTAAAATAATGCACTTATGCAAAAAAAACACAAACATTATTGCTACCAACGGCTAATAATACCATAATCCCGACAGGATCAGGCGGCCAGGGCTTTCAGATACAAATTAATATTGAAATTCAGATTCAAAATATATCTCCAAAATCGAAGAAAATATATGCCAACAATGGCCCACAAATCATCTTTTAGAATATGCTAACTATACAACGTGTTGTGCGTCATGTAAACTACATGTAACACTTGCTCGCGGAATGGCGTGGATATCAGGGTAGTTGGGGAGGAGCAGCCATACATTGAGATAAAAAAACATCGCTCAAAATATAACTCTTTGATCAAGGACATTCCTTCCTGATATTTATTCCTGGTCATTTGGCACGTTATGCGTTATATTTTCTTATCGTTTTCATCATGAAGTGCCAACAGGTGAAATATATTAATGCCGCTGCTGTATCCAATTGTATTCACTACCAACTAGAAAGGTTCATGTGATTTGCATCATTCAGACCGCTGCACAGGAACCATTCTCGTTTGTTTTGAAGAAGAGCTCCAAGCGAAATCCAGGAAAATATTATTACTGGGTAAATGTCAAGTGAATTCAACAGTGGCTGGGAAGAGCAGTACAAAAGGTTGCAAATACAATATTACATCGCAGCATGTGTTGATAAGTGACCACAAGGTCATAAGTGATGCGTGAAGAATTAGGCCACTAGGCCCATCAAGTCTACTCTGCCATTTAATCATGGATGATCCATCACCCCCTACCCCGAACCCCATTCTCCTTCCTTCTCCCCACAACCCCAGACGCTCGTACTAATCCAGAATCTACCTATCTCTGCCTTAAATATATAAATTAACGGCGTCCACAGCTTGGTGTGGCAAAGAACTCCACAGATTCACCACCCATTAATTAAAGACATTCGTCCTCCTTCTTCCCAAATTAACGCCATTCTATTCTGAGGCTATGGCCTATGGTCGTAGATTCTCCCTCTAGTGGAATCATCCTCTCCACGTGCATTCTATGCAAACCTTTCAAGATCCGGTAAGTTTCAATGCGGTCCCCCCCCCCCCCCCCCCCCCCCCCACCCCCCCCCCCCCCCCCCCCCCCCCCGATGCTTCCAATCTCCAGCGAGTACAGGCTCAGTGTCTTCAAACGATCAACATATTTTAACCGCCTCATTCTTGAAATCGATATTGTAAACGTCCTCTGGACCCTCTCCGCAGCTGGCTCATCATTCCTCAGATATGGTGCCCACAATTGCTCACAATACTCCAAAGGCGAGCTGACCAGCGCCTTTGTAGTGCCTCAGTATTACATACCTGTTGTAGTATTCTTTCCCGATTGAAGTAAATGATAGCATTGCGTTTGTCTTCTTTACTAACAATTCGATTTGCAAATTACCTGGTTTGGGAATCCTGCACTAGCCCTCTCATGTCCCTTTGCACCTTCGATTTCTTGATTCTCTCCCGATGTTTTGAAATATTCTGCGCCTTCTACCAAAATGCATGACTCCACACTTTATTACTCAATATTCCATCTGCCACTTCTCTGCCCACTCTCCAAACCTATCCAAGTCCTTATGTAAACACCCAGCTTTCTCTCCACCACCTGTGTATGGAGCATGCTGCCGGTGAAGGTAGTTGAGGCAGGTACTGTCGCAACGTTTAAGACATATTGCGACAGGGATATGGATAAGATATGTTAACAGGAATATGGGCCAATCGTAGCCAGGTGGGGTGTGCAGATGGGGTACATTTTTGATCGTGGGCAGGTTGGGCCGGGGGACTATTTTTGGGCCGGGGGACTACGAGGCTGTAGCGGCGGCAGCAGCGGCGGAGACCGGACTCGGCACCGAAGCTGTAGCGCCGGCGGCAGCAGCAGCAGCAGCAGCAGCGGAGACCTGACCCGGCACCGAGGCTGTGGCGACGGCGGCGGCAGCAGCAGCAGCAGCGGAGACCTGACTCGGCACCGAAGCTGTAGCGGCGGCGGCGGCAGCGGCAGCGGAGACCTGACTCGGCCTCTGAGCTGTGGCGAGGCAGCGACCACCCACGGAGTTTGAACCGTCGCCTCGGCGCAGAGGGAGAACAAAGAGGGAAGAGCCAGAGACTTTAAGATTTTGCCTTCCACCACAGTGAGGAGGTGTTTGGTGAACTCACTGTGGTGGATGTTAAATTTGTGTTGATTGTGTGTTTTTGTCATTTTTTAATTATATGTATGACTGCAGGGAAACAGAATTTCGTTCAGACCGAAAGGTCTGAATGACAATAAACGAATCTAATCTAATCTAATCTAATCTAATCTAATCTAATCTTTTTCACGCTGTATGACACTAGAACTGTATGCCAAGATCGAAGAACAACAAGTCATGTTGAGCGTGGCCCCTTAGACAAGAGTGACCATAATATGGTTGAGTTCTTCATTAGGATGGAGAGTGACATTTTCAATTCAGAAACAAGGAATCTGAACTTAAAGAAAAGTAACTTTGAGGGTATGAGACGTGAATTGGCCAAGGTTTATTGGCATTTGATTCTTAAAGGGTCGACGGTGGATATGCAATGGAAGGCATTTAAAGACTGCATGGATGAACTACAACAATTGTTCATCCCAGTTTGGCAAAAGAATAAATCAGGGAAGGTAGTGCATCCGTGCATAACAAGGGAAATCAGGATAGTATCAAAACAAAAGATGAAGCGTACAAATTAGCAAGAAAAAGCAGCCTACCAGAGGACTGGGAGAAATTTT
The DNA here is from genome assembly GCA_036785375.1 of Leucoraja ocellata. Lineage (NCBI taxonomy): Eukaryota > Metazoa > Chordata > Chondrichthyes > Rajiformes > Rajidae > Leucoraja > Leucoraja ocellata. The sequence continues at coordinate 40,426 of JAWMAR010001182.1, forward strand.
CGAGTCCAGCAGAGGAGGAGAAAGGGCTTAATGAGGAAATGGAACATAGATTACTGGCAGGGAACATAAAAACGGACTGCAAATGTTTATATAGATATGTGAAGAGAAAACGATTAGTTAAAACAATTGTAGGTCCCTTGCAGTCAGAAACACGTGAATTGATCATAGGGAACAAGGACATGGCAGACCAATTGAATAACTACATTGGTTCTGTCTTCAATAAGGAAGACATAAATAATCTGCCGGAAATAGTAGGGGACCGCGGGAAAATTGAGATGGGGGAACTGAGTGAAATCCAGGTTAGCCGAAAGTGGTGTGAGGTAAATTGAATGGATTAAAGACTGATAAACCCCCAGGGCCAGATAGGCCGCATCCCAGAGTACTTAAGGAAGTAGCCCCAGAAATAGTGCATGCATTAGTGATAATTTTTAAAAACTCCTTAGATTCTGGAGTAGTTCCTGTGGATTGGAGGGTAGCTAATTTACCCCACTTTTAAAAAAGTAGGGAGAGAGAAAACTGGGAATTACAGACCAGTTAATCTAGCATCGGTAGTGGGGAAACTGCTAGAGTGTTATTAAAGATGGGTTAGCAGCACATTTGGAAAGTGGTGAAATCATTGGAGAAAGTCAGCATGGATTTACGAAAGGCAAATCCAGTTGAGCAGAGGGATCTGGGAATAACCGTGTATAGTTCCTTAAAGGTGGAATCTCATATAGATAGGGTGGTAAAGACAGCTTTTGGTATGCTAGACTTTATAAATCAGAGCATTGAGTATAGAAGCTGGGATGTAATGTTAAAATTGTACAAGGGATTGGTGAGACCAAGTCTGGACTATGGTGTACACTTTTGGTCGCCCAATTATAGGAAGGATGTCAACAAAATAGAGAGAGTACAGAGGAGATGTACTAGAATGTTGCCTGGGTTTCAACAACTAAGTTACATAGATAGGTTGAATAAGTTAGGTCTTTATTCTCTGGAGCGCAGAATGTTAAGGGGGGACTTGATAGAGGTCTTTAAAATGATGAGAGGGATATACAGAGTTGATGTGGACAAGCGTTTCCCTTTGAGAATAGGGAAGATTCAAACAAGAGGACATGATTTCAGAATTAAGGGACATAAGTTTAGGGGTAACATGAGGGGGAACTTCTTTACTCAGAGAGTGGTAGCGGTGAGGAATGAGCTTCCAGTGGAAGTGGTGGAGGCAGGTTCGTTGGTATCATTTAAGAATAAATTGGATAGGCATATGGATGAGAAGGGAATGGAGGGGTATGGTATGAGTGCAGGGAGGTGGGACTAAGGGAAACAAGTTGTTCGGCACGGACTTATAGGGCCGAGATGGCCTGTTTCCGTGCTGTAATTGTTATATGGTTATATGGTTATATGTCTGACGAATCTTATGGAATTTAACGAGGATGTAACTAATGGAGTGGATAAGGGAGAACCAATGGATGTGTTATATCTGGACTTCCAGAAGTCTTTCGACAAGGTCCCACATTAGAGATTAGTATACAAACTTAAAGCACACGGTATTGGGGGTTCAGCATTGATGTGGATAGAGAATTGGCTTGCAAACAGGAAGCAAAGAGTAGGAGTAAACGGGTCCTTTTCAGAATGGCAGGCAGTGACTAGTGGGGTACTGCAAGGCTCAGTGCTGGGAACTCAGCTATTCACAATATATATTAATGATTTGGACGAGGGAATTGCATGCAACATCTCCAAGTTTGCGATGACACGAAGGTGGGGGGCAATGTTAGCTGTGAGGAGGATGCTGAGAGGCTGCAGGGTGACTTGGATAGGCTGGGTGAGTGGGCAAATGCATGGCAGATGTAATATAATGTGTATACATGTGAGATTATCCACTTTGGTGGCAAAACCAAGAAAGTAGACTATTATCTGATTGGTAGCCGATTAGGAAAAGGGGAGATGCAACGAGACCTCGGTGTCATGGTACACCAGTCATTTAAAGTAGACATGCAGGTGCAGCAGGCAGTGAAGAAAGCGAATGGTATGTTACCATTCATAGAAAAATGATTTGAGTATAGGAGACAACACCAGGAGTATTGCGTACAGTTTGTTCTCCAAATCTGAGGAAAGACATTCTTACCATAGAGGGGGTACAGATAAGGTTCACCAGACTGACTCCTGGGATGTCAGGACTTTCATATGAAGAACGACTTGATAGACTCGGCTTGTACCCGCTACATTTTAGAAGATTGAGGGGGGATCTTATAGAAACTTACAAAATTCTTAAGGGGTTGGACAGGCTAGGTGCAGGAAGATTGTCCCCGTTGTTGGGGAAGTCCAGGACAAGGGGTGACAGTTTAACGATAAAGGGGAATTCTTTTAGGACCCAGATGATAAAAACATTTTTTTCCCACAGAGAGTGGTGAATCTCTGGAACTCTCTGCCACAGAAGGTAGTTGAGGACAGTTCATTGGCTATATTTAAGAGGGGGTTTGATATGGCCCTTGTGGGTAAAGGGATCAGGGGGTATGGAAAGAAAGCAGGAACAGGATACTGAGTTGGATGATCAGCCATGATCATATTGAATGGCGGTCAGGCTCGAAGGGCCGAATGGCCTACTCCTGCAACTATTTTCTATGTTTCTATTTTTCTATGTTAATTGGCTTGATAAAAAAAACGTTAAATTATCCAACTTGGCGATATGCAGAATACTGCCCTGCCTACTTCAAAGTTCCACAGGTTCAGTAGGTAATAACTGAACTGATCATCTTGTCATATTTTAACCCTCCATAACTCATCATGGTTTTGTTCGCTGCAGAAGGAAAACAATTCTGCATTATCCAGTCCATCTCATAATTCACACTGTCAAATACTAGCATCACTCGTGTGAGGAGAGTTGCATACTCCCTAGTTTAAATTGATCCGTAGTTCATTATTTCGAAAAATAATATCCCTGTTCCTGTGCTGTACTGCATTGTGAAGTTTCTTTTCCTGCGAATTCCTTAGGTCGAGTGCAGCAAACATGACACTTCTTTCTTAGGTCAAATCTTTCTTCAGAATGATCTATCCCCAAACATTTACAGCCGATCAGACCCATTCAATTCGTTCTATTATCTTGCACATCAACATTCGTGATATATCAAATGGATTAATGCATTGAGCAGAGTTGGCCCTAATATCTGGAATAACACCAACAGCTGTTCACCTCTGTGTTTTATGATTTAACACATTCATTTAAAGATAGCCTGTTGATCAATAATATTTCTAGCCGCTGTTTATTTCCAGTCAGTTGTCACATTACACATTATATTCGCCTATTCTTTACTTCATGAAGTGGCAACAGTTGAAATACATTAATGCTGCTGTTGTAGCTGAATTGTATACGATGTCGTCTAGAAGGTTCCCTGTGGTTTACATCATTTAGACCCTGCCAAAATATGATTATCTTTCCTTTTGAAAGGCAACTCCACGGATATTGTACAAGATGAAATTATTAATGGGTGCATGATAAATGAAGGGAACGGTTTCTGGAAAATGCATTGCAAATGCGACAAGTAATATACTGTATTACATCGTAGCATGTGTGGATAAATGCTACAATACACGAATTTTGCTGCATCTGTGTGCCATGCGTTAAAATTAAAAAATAGAATGTTCACTCGTATTTTACAGTTCCTTAGTTCTATTGGTGCTCAACTGGTGCCTGAGTAGTGAGCGGTCGCATAATGAGTTTGATCGCGTTGCATCACCTGGGAGCAAACTGTTTGTTCAACGGTCCACAATAAATGTCCGCGGGGAGGTGAACGCACGCAGTCCTTAAGTTTTTCAAAAAATATAAATATAGCGGTGTTTGACTTCTCACTTTGACTCCTATAAGTTTTGCACTGCATAACTGCGGACGGCTTGAAGGAAAAATGGGTTGGAAGTGGCACTTGGAATTGGAATATTATTATTATCCAATTCTGGCAGCAATCGGAGTACCCGGTAGGTGAAGGGAACGCAGTAAGTGGGACTGAGATGTGGGATGATGTGTTGATAAAGACAATGTCAAAGGTAAAGTGTAAATAGTGTGCGAAACACGGGAATACTAGACTGCATTCTTCAGGTTAGGGCGGTATTTGAAAATGTTTGTTTAAGAAATTACTGCAGTTGCTGGAGGCATCGAATCTAGACAAAAATGCTGGAGAATTATACAGCGGGTGAAGCGGCATCTATGAAGCGAAGGAATAGGTGACGTTTCGGGTCGAGACTGATCAGTCTGAAGAAGGTTCTCGACCCGAAACGTCACCTATTCCTTTGTTAAGCTACTTGATCGTTGGTCGTACATTGGATCTGGCACAGGTTAATTCTCTTCAGGTTTAGGTGCATTGTTGCCATGTCTCTCCGGGAGCTGCAAAAAGCTTTGGTTTGCAATAAATCCAAATTAGATCAAATAATATTAAATAACAGTACAAACAATTCAATCTCAGTAACAGGTAGTGTAAAAGGGGAAATCGGAGTGCAGAGCGTAGTTCAAGTTTGGGAGCGCACTGCAGCGTATCACTTCCACAAAGCCCAATGTCCGCAAGGGGATAGAGGTGAAACATGGAAATGACAATACCCTGGCATATGGAAGAGCTGCTCAGAAGCCTGACAACAGAGGGGAAAGAGCTGTTCTGGAGTCTGGTGGAGCGAGCTTTAAGCCTTCTCCATTTTCTGCCCGACGGAGCAGGAAGTAGAAGGAATGCGCGGGGTGAGACATGTCTCCGTTTCCAAACGATTGTGACGTGCGAACGCAGTCAACAGTGCGGAGTCTATTTCGTGATATGGACCCGGCGTCTTCCAGAACCCTGTGCAATTTATTCTTTATGGGGCATAGGTGGCCCCACAACAAGTTTTGTGCGGCACCGTTGTTGAGAATTATTGTGGAAGGGTGTTACCACTAATTCTCTCGGTTCATTCTTTAGGAAGTTGAGTATCCATTCGCAAGCTGGTGCACTGATCGCTGGGCTGTGGAGTTTATCAATGGGTTTGGATGGGAGTAGTGTTGAAGGCAAGTTCTCCAGCGGAGAAATGGGAATCTTACTTTCGACTCGTTTGTTGCCCGGCTGTTCCCGGGAAGGGTTTAGGTCCAGGACGATGGCGTCTGATGCGGACATGTTGCTGCAATATGCAGTCTGCGGTGCAACAAGTGTGGCTGGGAGACAGCTCACGCTACCTGCGTAGACCGCTGCTAATTAATCCGCACAGCTCCTTGGCATGCACCCAGGTTTGCATGTGGGCCAGTTGTTTTCGAACAAATAAGCAAAGCGTGCCCTAAATTGATCCCCGCCTCCAAATTAGCATCGCGTTTCCCTTACATGTAACTACAGTTTCCTCTTTTCTACACCCGCAGTGAACTTGCTGGCGATTGTGATCCTGTCGCGCAGAAATTGTGGTCTCTCCAAATGCACCACTCGGTACCTGGTGGCCATGGCGACTGTGGACCTCTCGGTGATCGTCTGCGAAGTGATATTACATCGGATTGCCGACCTTTACTGGGCGCACTCATTCCTCTTCCACAATACTGTGTGCAGGTCCATTATGTTCCTCGCTCCCGCGGCCGTTGCCTGTTCTGTTTGGCTCACGGTTGCTTTCACATTTGATCGCTTTGTGGCCATTTCCACTCAGAATCTGAGAACCAGATACTGCACCGAGAGAACCGCGCTGGTGGTTATAGTCACCCTAACGGCGTTCTTCTGTTTACAGAACGTCCCCTGGCCTTTTGCGTACAGTTATTATTTCAGGGATCAGCAGGGTATACCGTGGGGTTGCCGAATCCGATATCACTTCTATAGCCTGCCCCCGTGGATTGTATTTTCCTGGAGTCAACAGCTGCTAGTCCCAGTCATTCCATTTTGTTTGATTATGCTGATGAACGTGCTCACTGTCAGGCGCATTTTAGTGGCCAGTCGTGTCCGCAGAAAACTCCGCGATCTCAGTAGTGAGGACCCCGAAATCGCAAACCGCAGACGGTCCGTAATTTTACTCCTTGCAATCTCCAGCAGTTTTATGCTGCTCTGGGGCACAAACGTGGCATATTTCGTATTCTATCGATGTACGATTGCATTTATGTACAGGGGGTTGAAGAACCCATTTCCAACATTTGAACAAACTGGAATTCTGCTACAACTGTTGAACACCTGCACAAACACGCTCATTTACACCGTGACCCAGAGGAGGTTCAGAGAGCATCTGATCCAGGTACCCATGTACCCCTTCACCCTAACTGTACGTTTAATAAAATCGAGAAATCCTTGTGTAAAATAACGTTACATTACTGATCCCTCCGTGAGTCAAACACTAGGTAATGAAGGAGTTTTCTCTGAAATCATTCCGCATCAATTTTCAAAGAAATAGTTGAGAAATAGAATCCGAACGCGTCCCATGCACTGGAAAGCACATTTGGCCATCTATTTAACATGCGACACGGGCGCGTTGTTCAAAGTGCCCAGTGGGGAGGGCGGCCATGTTTAACCGAGTTATATGTTGTACTGGAGCAGACCCCCAAAGATTCCGGAATTGAGTCTCGCCGTTAACTGTTTCCACCTTCCTTTGAATCGAGCGGCAACGTCTCCAGCACGTGATGAAAACAGACATAGAATTATGGTCCTAAACATTGCATGCTCCATTACTCTACAATTCTTTGAGACGTCCCATGGTTACGTATATAAATGCCCAGTGCACAAATGTGTTTAATACAATTCTTGCTGCAACATTTACGTCAATGAAAGTTCGATTTTATATTTGTTTCTCGCACTGAATGTAATGTCTCGTTGCTTCTTCCAGAGGCTTTCGGTTTTCAGTACAATTAGTAACTCTGCACCAGATGCAGCCAAAGGTACTGGGTTCTATTCATACAAGTTGGCATTACTAACTATATTTTTAATGCAAGCAGTGTGTACCAAGCGAGTGTCCAGTAGAGGGCGGTAAAGTGAGTAAGTTCACCTGTGTGGTAAAGATATGCTGAATCTATTTACATTAATGTCCCACCTCCATTGATGCAGCGCCGACGCTGGAGCTCTGCCTATTTTAGATTCGAGGGAATGCTCAGAGAGTCGGATGTATCTCCTCCTGCAGGGCAAGGAAATGTGAGAAATCCATTAATTTATTTTCCCCACCGATGGCGGCTGAGATCTGTATAGCTCCAAATTTGAGTTGAGCACTCTCTCCCCAAATCCTCCTCTCCCGACGCGGTAACAATTACATGTTTACATATTACGATTGACGTTTTTCCCCTCGAGTCCGAGACACCTTCACTGAACATTTTATGCTTTATTTATTGACTTATTACTGATTAAAAGTAAGTAAGAAGTTTAAAAACGTCAAAAGAACTTGACTTTAAATCGACCAGCTGCTTAATGGCACGGCTATCAGTGAACAGCGTCCCTGAAGATTTCATCCTATATTTCACATTATTCGCGATTAAAACATTAAAATTGTGAACTTTCACAAAATTTTTACATATTCTGATCCACATTTATCCCCTCCAGGCAGAGAGCACCTTCGTTGAACATGTGATGCTTTATTTTTCGGCATTACTGATTAAAGTTTTAAAAAATCAAATTACTTTGAAAATTAACACGGCTAGCTGCAACTGATGACGTCACGATGGCTCGGATAGCAGTGATCAGCTTCACTGACGTTCGGGAACGGCTTCTGTTGGAGGACCACGCCTCCTGTGGGGGCTAGGGGTAGGGAACGGGTGCGTTGGGGGAGCAGACCCCATCGAAGCCTCTCATAACTTTACACACCTCAACGAGATCTTCCTGCAATCTCCGACATTCCAGAGGGAAAGAATCCAAAGATGACCAACCTCTCCCTGCACCGCTAATCCAGCCACCATTCCGGTAAATGAGCAACTGCTGCTCTAAAACACGCTGTTCTTAATAAATGTGCCCATCTTGCCGAATTGGCAAAGACATTCACTAATTGCTTTGCTACTGGTCACCAATTTGTACAGCGTGCTAGTTTAGTTAGTTTACATTAGTTCTTGATATGCGTGGATAGGGTAGACTGTCAGAACTTTGATTTTCCCAACGGTCGGTTCTAACCGGGATGGCTGGACTGGCATATGTTGAACGAATGGAGCGACTGAGCTTGTATGCACTGGAGTTTAGAAGGATGAGAGGGCATCTTATTGAAACATATAATGTTATTGAGTGTTTGGACACGCTAGAGGCAGGAAAATTGTTCCCGATGCTGGGGGAGCCCAGAACCAGGGCCACTGTTTAAGAATAAGGGGTAAGCCATTTAGCCATATAACCATATAACCATATAACAATTACAGCACGGAAACAGGCCATCTCGACCCGTCTAGTCCGTGCCGAACACGTATGCTCCCCTAGTCCCATATACCTGCGTTCAGACCATAACCCTCCATTACATTCCCATCCATATAACTATCCAAGTTATTTTTAAATGATAAAAACAAACCTGCCTCCACCACCCTCACTGGACGCTCATTCCACACTGCCACCACTCTCTGAGTAAAGAAGTCCCCCCTCATGTTACCCCTAAACTTCTGTCCCTTAATTCTCATGTCCCCTTGTTTGAATCGTCCCTACTCTCAGTGGAAAAAGCTTATCCACGTCAACTCTCTCTATCCCTCTCATCATTTAAACACCTCTATCAAGACCCCCTTTAACCTTCTGCGCTCCAAAGAATAAAGCCCTAACTTGTTCAACCTTTCTCTGTAACTTAGTTGCTGAAACCCAGGCAACATTCTAGTACTCCCTCTATATCTCCTCTGTACTCCCTCTATTTTGTTGACATCCTTCTTATAATTAGGCGGCCAAAATTGTACACCATACTACAGAATTGGCCTCACCAATGCCTTGTACAATTTTAACATTACATCACAACTTCCATACTTAATGCTCTGATTTCTAAAGGCCAGCACACCAAAAGCTTTCTTTACCACCCTATCTATATGAGATTACACTTTTAGGAAACTGTGCACAGTTATTCCCTGATCCCTCTGTTCACCTGCATTCTTCAATTCCCTACCATTTACCTTGTACGTCCTATTTAGATGTAGATGATGAAACAAATATTCACACAGTGTGGTGAGTATGTGGTATTCTCTGCCTCAGGGTGTCGGTTCTCTGGACACTGTCAAGAGAGAGCTGGAGAGGGTTCTTAAAAATATCGGAGTCAGGGGATATGAGGAGAATGCAGGAACGGGGTACTGATTGGGGATGATCAGCCATGATCACATTGAATGGCGGTGTTGGCTCGAAGGGCCGAATGGGCTACTGCTGCACATATTGTATATTCAAAGGAAGCTAATCAGCTATATTCCATCTCCGTCCTGTCTGCAGTATCTCCTCTCTCTGCTTCCAGGCCCATAAACTAATTTATTGCACAAACACATGTGTTACTTTTTAAGCTAGGAGGGCTCGACTGTGGCAAGTAAATTAACAGGCACAATCCTCGGCAACGTGCAGGATCGTGTCGTTGAACACCTCCGCTCAATTCGCCTCCAACGCGTCCAATCCCTTAATAATCAATTATGTTTCAAAAATATTCCCTCTCATCCTACTAAATTCCAATGTATACAAGCCCAGCCGCTCCATTATATTCACATATTCAGATTCAGATTCAGATTTTGATTCAACTTTAATTGTCATTGTCAGTGTACAGTACAGAGACAACGAAATGCAGTTAGCATCTCACTGGAAGAGCGACATAGAATAGTATTCCAATAAATAAATCTATTTACATACATACAGTCATGGTGTTTTTCCTGTGCGAAGAGTGTCCGGGCGGAAGGAAGGGGTGGGGGTGATTGGCAGTCACCGAGGTACATTGTTGAGTAGTGTGACAGCCGCAGGGAAGAAGCTGTTCCTGGACCTGCTTTTCCGGCAACGGAGAGACCTGTAGCGCATCCCGGATGGTATGAGGGTAAACAGTCCATGGTTGGGGTGAGAGCAGTCCTTGGCGATGCTGAGCGCCCTTCGCAGACAACGCTTGCTTTGGACAGACTCAATGGAGGGGAGCGATGACCCGGTGATGCGTTGGGCAATTTTCACCACCCTCTGCAGTGCTTTCCGGTCGGAGACAGAGCAGTTGCCATACCATACTGTGATACAGTTGGTAAGGATGCTCTCGATGGTGCAGCGGTAGAAGTTCACCAGGATCTGAGGAGACAGATGGACCTTTTTCAGCTCCTCAGGAAGAAGAGGCGCTGGTGAGCCTTCTTGACCTGAGTTGAGGTATTGTGGGTCCAAGAGAGGTAATCGGAGATGTTGACCCCCAGGAACCTGAAGCTGGAAACACGTTTCATCTCCGTCCCTTTGAAGTGGATGGGGGTGTGCGTGCCGCCCCTGGACTTCCTGAAATCTACAATGAGCTCATTGGTCTTCTTGAAGTTAAGTATTCAGGTTGTTGTCAGCGCACCGTGCTGCTAGGAGCTGGACCTCCTCCCTATAGGCCGACTCATCGTTGTTGCTGATGAGGCCAATCACCTGTATCATCTGCATACTTGATGATGGTGTTAGTGCCATGTACAGGTGTGCAGTCATAGGTGAATCTGAATCTGAATCAGAATCAGAATGAACATATTTGCTCCTATACTCAATTCCACTTGTTATGCAGGCCAACGTGCGATTAGCTTTCTTCACTGCCTGCTGTACCTACATGCTTACTTTCAGTGAGTGATGTACAAGGACCCCAATTGATACCGATCACCTTCTCAAGAGCAAAAGTTTCCCTCCCGTTCCAGTTAAATATTTCCCCTCTCGCCTTTAACCTAATTCCTCTGGTTCTTGATACTCTAACTCTGGGTAAAGTACAAGATACAAGATACATTTATTTGTCACATGTACCAGTTCGTACAGTGGAATGTGTGATCACCATATAACCATACAATAAAATAAAGAACACAACACACGATAGAGTCCAACATAAAACATCCCCACACAGCAGAATCAAAGTTTCCCACTGTGATTCACGTGTGATTCACGTTGTCCAATCGATAAAGATTTCATACACTCAGCCTCCTCCGCCCAAGGAATATAGGCTCAAGATATCAAATATCCGTCGTGGACACAGGCCATTCTTCCTACATAATCTGCGCTCACCCCATCCAGTGGCACTATACTACAAGCTGGAGACAAGTTACAATTTACAGATATTTAAAAATACGCATTTCGAGTCTGGGAAGAATCCGGAACAACCGGAGAAAACCCAGGCAGTCATCAGAATCTGAATCGGAATCAGAATGCGGTTTATTGGCATTATTTATTTAGCGAATGCAAAGTCCTTTAGCCAATCAGTTGCCTCTTGATCTGCTGTATGAAGGGTGACAAGTCTTCCTTTGAGTCTTTGTTGAGGACATGCTTCAATGATGTGTTGCATTGTTTGCTGCTCACCACATGCACACCGTGAGGTTGGACTGCCATTTAAACATAGGTTCAAACGAAATTACGTTCCTGCAGTCATAACAACAACAAAAAAACACAATTATCTCAATTGCACACAAACATCCATCACAGTGAATCTCCAAACAACTCCTCACTGTGATGGGAGGCAAAAGTATTATCTCTTCCCTTTTCTGTTCTTTATTCTTCTTCCGCAATCTAGCAGTCAAACTGCTGCATCGAGCTGATCGAGGCTTTTGATGTTGGAGCCCCGGCGGGCGATGGTAAGTCCCGCGGCCGCGTCGGGCGATAGAGAGTCCTGCTACGGGTCGATTTAAACCCCTCGATTCGAGCGGGAGATGTTACCGTTACGCAAGCTCCAAAAAACGGTCTCCCACCAGGGACCTGCGAGCTCCCGATGTTACCGTCCACAGGGTCTGCGGCCGGAGACTCAGCAGCCCCGAAGTCGGGTCGCAGCCGCGCGCCGCCACAGGGCTCCGCGCTCCGACGTCGGCCCGCTCCGCGATGGTGAGTCCGCAGGGTGTGCGACTGGAGCCCCAGGTCGATTCCGATTGGACCCCGCCGGCTGCACGATGTTAGTCCCCAACGACAACGGAGACTCGACAGGGAAAATGTCCAGTTCGAGTCCCCGTACAGGGAAGAGATTTAAAAGCCCCCCCCCCCCCCCCCCCCCCCCCACACACACACACACCTCCCCCCGCAAACGTCCTCCCTCCACACACACAAACACAGCTAATAAACCAAAACATACAACTAACAAGTCAAAAACAAATAAAAGACAGACCGTAGGGGCCTCTGCCGCGAGGCGCCGCCATTTTGTCCAAACAGGAGAATTTACTAAATCGTTACTGTCAGCACCGTACTCAGGATCTAAACGGGTCTCTGACAGTGTAATGCCCCTGTCCCACTTAGGAATTAGTTTACCTTCCGGTGGGTCTTCAGTGTAAGGGAGCAACTCTCCAGCTACGACACTATGCCGCCTAATTTATTCCTACACTGCTCAAACTATCCTTTTTGCGAGGTCCCTCGAGGGAGTACAGTAGAGCTATGATCTAGTGAAGGTGTTGTCATGTTGCTGTTGTGGAGGAATTCCCAGACTATAGCGATGCAGAGAAGTAATTCAGTACCGGCTCATGGAGCAAAAACAGTAATTACTGCATTAAGGTATTTGCACATTTGTGCAGTCACCCATTGGGAAAGGCGCCAGGCGTATTCAAAGGGTTTAATTTTACTTACCTCACGGGCATATCCATCAGGGTATTTATTTTAGCAGTTGCTGTAGCTATGCATCTGGTGTCTAGTGATATATCCAGCGACACAGATCTGGATTACTCAGCAAGGCCCAATGGTGAACTACCCATCTGCATTACTGATAATCCGCCATTTGTGTTAAATAATTTGGTTTATTGACTTCCTATTCTTCCCGCGTCCCGGACGATTTTTCTGCAAAAAGTGAAGGCCAATGACCACCTGAAATTAGAAAGTCTGTCAGGGTGTTGGTGAAGTGGAATTGGTTAACGTAATTGTGACAATTCCGGGCCAGCCAATCCTCCATCCAGTGACACCATAGTTTTTCTGATTAAAACAGAAAATTCTGCAGTTATTAACCAGGTTCTCCAGGACTGAGAGAGAATGAAACAGAACACACGTTTCAGATCTCTGGTCACATGTTCTATCCCGCTGTCATAAGAGCTCTTGTAATTCTCTGCAGCAAGTGGCTAATGTTATGGAAACGGATTCCGGAGAAGCAGCTCGCAGTTGGAAACAATAAAACCACCAGGACACCTGCACACAATGAAAGCAAACCGACAACTGAGAGAGAACAGGAAAGCAGGCACATCCAACCGCATCAGCGGAGCAGAGAGCAAGACAAAGGCGATGTTTTTGTAAGGGGCTTAACTTGTTTCCATCACTGTGCGCCCCAGTGCGCAGTAATAGACTGCAGAGTCGCTGAGATCCAGCCCTGAGATACTCAAGCTGGTGAACTTAGTCGCGGTATTGAGCTCAATAGAGAAACGAGTATCAGCGTATTGGGCCTTATCTTCATTGTTGCTGGTGTCTCTCCTCATAGTAAACTCGGGCTGCATGCCTGGATATTGTCGGTACCAGAATAAAGCATATCCAGTCAATGTGGTATCATAGTTACAGGTTAAAGTCACCGCTTCTCCTTTTGTCTTCGTCGCCGTGGGCAGTGGCTGTGTGACAGATTCTCCGTGAATCGTGACTGTAAAATAAATATATTGAGATAGTAACAAACACCGGAGTGCCATGAGATTGCACTTCTCAAGCCAAGATCTCACTGAGGAGGGCGAGGGGAACTGAAAATATTGATCCAGAATTACCTGTCAGAAACGCTCCCCACACCACACAGATGCCGAGGAAACGCATTTTCCTCGTTCACTATGTACTTGCAGAGTTCGAAACTTGAAGAGACAAAAACTGGATCGTTTTCTCAGTCAAAGGGCGTCTGCTGGTCTCGCTGTCACTGCCCTGTGGCCCCAGTGATGTCGTCAGAGATGTGGGTGGGCAGCGGGGTCATAGCCAATTGAAATACACGTAACCGGAATCCAGCTTCCCCCCCGAGAGTATTCGCATCCGCTTGAACAAACCTTGATTGAGGAAGGCATATTTGTTCCTGTAACCGGTAATGAAGGTGCGAAGCCTGAGATTGTTAAGCGAAACAATAATAAGGTGCATATTCACAAATGGAATAGATCGGGTAAACTCACAGTCTCTTGGCCAGATTGAGGGGCGATCGAGAAACAGAGAACATAGATTGAAGTTGAGTGGGGAGGAAGATTTAATAGAGACCAGAAGGGTAACTTTTTCATGCAAAGGGGGCGGCGCATGGAACGCGCTGACGGAGGTAGTTGTTAAGGCAGGTACAATCGCAAAGTTTAAGAAGAACATTGACATGTACATGAATAGAGCTGATGTTGAGGGATATGGGCGAAACGCTTGCGGGTAGGACTGGTGTGGATGGAACATGTTGGTCGGTGTGGGCATGCTGGGCCGAAGGGTATGTTTCCACGCTGTAAGACTCTATGATGCCTTGATTCTAAAAAAAAAACACCACTGTATTATCGGCATCCGTCCAAAGGCGACAGGCATTGGTCAGATCTACAGTCGATTCGGCCGTGTCGAGAAAATGGGAGTTATTACGATATTTTGGCGTTTTCATTGAGAAATGCACGTGGTTTCTATATGAAGTAAATTACAAGCAAAGCCGGAAGTATGTGCAAGGAGCCACTTTCAATCAGTTTTCAGTTCCACTCCCCTCCATCTGCCATGTTTTGACCAATGAAATTATTTCCTGAGGACCTCATCCCATCGAGTCCACGCCAACCATCGATGACCCGATCACTTTCGTTCCATGTTATTCCACTTTTCCATCTATTCCTTACACACTTGGTGCATGTTTACACAGGCCAATTCACCTAAAATAACCACACGTATTTTGGATACGGGAGGAAATCAGAGCACCTGGACGATACCGACACGGTCACAGCGAGACGGGAAAACTCCACTCAGACATTACCCGAGGACAGGATTGATCCCGGATCTCTGAAGCTTTGAGGCAGCAGCTGCGCCACTGAACCGACAAAATGTGTGATTTGTTTTTATAAAGATTGCAGCTGGGTGATTGTTGAACTTTAACCACAGCTAGCCGACAAAATAGGTTTGGAATTTCCATGAGTTTCAGCATTATATCGAGTGGTCTAGTGATCTGCATTCTGCGCACCGACCGCTGCTGCCTGGATTGCGTTCGTGGTCAGGGAGTAGGGCGGTTTATTTCTGCTTCCAGTGGAAACATTATTAGACCGCGCATCGTTCAGTCTGTGTAGTTTCAGCGTCGCCTCCACCACGTGAACAGTTAGCAGCTGATTAACATTAAAATGATGCACTTATGCAAAATACACAAACATTAATGCTACCAACGGCTAACAATACCATAATCCCGACAGGATCAGGCGGCCAGGGCTTTCAGATACAAATTAATATTGAGATTCACATTCAAAATATATCTCCAAAATCGAAGAAAATATATGCCAACAATGGCCCACAAATCATCTTTTCGAATATGCTAACTATACAACGTGTTGTGCGTCATGTAAACTACATGTAACACTTGCTCGCGGAATGGCGTGGATATCAGGGTAGTTGGGGAGGAGCAGCCATACATTGAGAAATCGTAACATTTGGCTAGGTCTTTACATGGAAATGGTTCCGCCTTCACAGACCTCGACTATGGGAAAAACAACTGCGATTATTGTGAATTGTGGAATTATAGTACGTCACGTTTTTGAATTTCAAAATATACTTTATGGGCAAATGCATGGCAGATGCAATATAATGTGTATACATGTGAGGATATCCACTTTGGTGGCAAAACCAAGAAAGTAGACTATTATCTGAATGGTAGCCGATTAGGAAAAGGGGAGATGCAACGAGACCTGGGTGTCATGGTACACCAGTCATTTAAAGTAGACATGCAAGTGCAGCAGGCAGTGAAGAAGGCGAATGGTATGTTAGCATTCATAGAAAAATGATTTGAGTATAGGAGACAACACCAGGAGTATTGCGTACAGTTTGTTCTCCAAATCTGAGGAAAGACATTCTTACCATAGAGAGAGTACAGAGAACGTTCACCAGACTGACTCCTGGGATGTCAGGACTTTCATATGAAGAACGACTTGATAGACTCGGCTTGTACTCGCTACATTTTAGAAGATTGAGGGGGGGTCTTATAGAAACTTACAAAATTCTTAAGGGGTTGGACAGGCTAGATGCAGGAAGATTGTCCCCGTTGTTGGGGAAGTCCAGGACAAGGGGTGACAGTTTAACGATAAAGGGGAATTATTTTAGGACCCAGATGAGAAAAATATTCTTTTCACACAGAGAGTGGTGAATCTCTGGAACCCTCTGCCACAGAAGGTAGTTGAGGCCAGTTCATTGGCTATATTTAAGAGGGGGTTTGATATGGCCCTTGTGGGTTAAGGGATCAGGGGGTATGGAAAGAAAGCAGGAACAGGATACTGAGTTGGATGATCAGCCATGATCATATTGAATGGCGGTCAGGCTCGAAGGGCCGAATGGCCTACTCCTGCAACTATTTTTATGTTTCTATTTGTCTATGTTAATTGGCTTGATTAAAAAAAAAGTTAAATTATCCAACTTGGCGATATGCAGAGTACTGCCCTGCCTACTTCAAAATTCAGAAGGTTCAGTAGGTAATACTTGAACTGATCATCTTCTCATATTTTAACCCTCCATAACTCATCATGGTTTTGTTCGCTGCAGAGGGAAAACAATTCTGCATTATCCAGTCCATCTCACAATTCACACTGTCAAATACTAGCATCATTCGTGTGAGGAGAGTTGCATACTCCCTAGTTTAAATTGATCCGTAATTCATTATTTCGAAAAATAATATCCCTGTGCCTGTGCTGTACTGCATTGTGAAGTTTCTTTTCCTGCGAATTCCTTAGGTCGAGTGCAGCAAACATGACACTTCTTTCTTAGGTCAAATCTTTCTTCAGAATGATCTATCCCCAAACATTTACAGCCGATCAGACCCATTCAATTCGTTCTATCATCTTGCACATCAACATTCGTGATATCTCAAAAGGATTAATGCATTGAGAAGATTTCGCCCTAATATCTGGAATAACACCAACAGCTGTTCACCTCTGTGTTTTATGATTTAACACATTCATTTAAAGATAGCCTGTTGATCAAGAATATTTCTAGCCGCTGTTTATTTCCAGTCAGTTGTCACATTACACATTATATTCGCCTATTCTTTACTTCATGAAGTGGCAACAGTTGAAATACATTAATGCTGCTGTTGTAGCTGAATTGTATACGATGTCGTCTAGAAGGTTCCCTGTGGTTTACATCATTTAGACCCTGCCAAAATATGATTATCTTTCCTTTTGAAAGGCAGCTCCACGGATATTGCAAGATGAAATTATTAATGGGTGCATGTTAAATGAAGGGAACGGTTTCTGGAAAATGCATTGCAAATGCGACAAGTAATATACTGTATTACATCGCAGCATGTGTGGATAAATGCTACAATACACGAATTTTCCTGCATCTGTGTGCCATGCGTTAAAATTAAAAAATAGAATGATCACTCGTATTTTACAGTTCCTTTGTTCTGTTGGTGCTCAGCTGGTGCCTGAGCAGCGAGCGGTCGCATAATGAGTTTGATCGCGTTGCATCACCTGGGAGCAAACTGTTTGTTCAACGGTCCACAATAAATGTCCGCGGGGAGGTGAACGCACGCAGTCCTTAAGTTTTTCAAAGAATATAAATATAGCGCTGTTTGACTTCTCACTTTGACTCCTATAAGTTTTGCACTGCATAACTGCGGACGGCTTGAAGGAAAAATGAGTTGGAAGTGGCACTTGGAAGTGGAATATTATTATTATCCAATTCTGGCAGCAATCGGAGTACCCGGTAGGTGAAGGGAACGCAGTAAGTGGGACTGAGATGTGGGATGATGTGTTGATAAAGACAATGTCTAAGGTAAAGTGTAAATAGTGTGCGAAACGCGGGAATGCTAGACTGCAATCTTCAGGTTAGGGCGGTATTAACTAGAACATGTTTGTTTAAGAAATTACTGCAGTTGCTGGAGATAATCGAATCTAGACAAAAATGCTGGGGAATTATACAGCGGGTGAAGCGGCATCTATGAAGCGAAGTAATAGGTGACGTTTCGGGTCGAGACTGATCAGTCTGAAGAAGGGTCTCGATCCGAAACGTCACCTATTCCTTTGTTAAGCTACTTGATCGTTGGTCGTTCATTGGATCTGGCACAGGTTAATTCTCTTCAGGTTTAGGTGCATTGTTGCCATGTCTCTCCGGGAGCTGCAAAAAGCTTTGGTTTGCAAGAAATCCAAATTAGATCAAATGATATTAAATAACAGTACAAACAATTCAATCTCAGTAACAGGTAGTGTAAGAGGGGAAATCGGAGTGCAGAGCGTAGTTCAAGTTTGGGAGCGCACTGCAGCGTATCACATCCACAAAGCCCAATGTCCGCAAGGGGATAGAGGTGAAACGGCAATGCCCTGGCATATGGAAGAGCGGCTCAGAAGCCTGACAACAGAGGGGAAAGAGCTGTTCTGGAGTCTGGTGGAGCGAGCTTTAAGCCTTCTCCATTTTCTGCCCGACGGAGCAGGAAGTAGAAGGAATGAGCGGGGTGAGACATGTCTCCGTTTCCAAAGATTGTGAAGTGCAAACGCAGTCAACAGTGCGGAGTCCATTTCGTGATATGGACCCGGCGTCTTCCAGAACCCTGTGCAATTTATTCTTTATTGGGCATAGATGGTCCCACAACAAGCTTTGTGCGGCACCGTTGTTGAGAATTATTGTGGAAGGGTGTTACCACTAATTCTCTCGGTTTATTCTTTAGGAAGTTGAGTATCCATTCGCAAGCTGGTGTGCTGCTCGCTGGGCTGTGGAGCTTATCAATGGGTTTGGATGGGAGTAGTGTTGAAGGCAAGTTCTCCAGCGGAGAAATGGGAATCTTACTTTCGACGCCTTTGTTGCCCGGCTGTTCCCGGGAAGGGTTTAGGTCCAGGACGATGTCGTCTGATGCGGACATGTTGCTGCAATATAGAGTCTGCGGTGCAACAAGTGTGGCTGGGAGACAGCTCACGCTACCTGCGTAGACCGCTGCTAATTAATCCGCACAGCTCCTTGGCAAGCACCCAGGTTTGCATGTGGGCCAGTTGTTTTCGAACAAATAAGCAAAGCGTGCCCTAAATTGATCCCCGCCTCCAAATTAGCATCGCGTTTCCCTTACATGTAACTACAGTTTCCTCTTTTCTACACCCGCAGTGAACTTGCTGGCAATTGTGATCCTGTCGCGCAGAAATTGTGGTCTCTCCAAATGCACCACTCGGTACCTGGTGGCCATGGCGACTGTGGACCTCTCGGTGATCGTCTGCGAAGTGATGTTACATCGGATTGCTGACCTTTACTGGGGGCACTCATTCCTCTTACACAATACTGTGTGCAGGTCCATTATGTTCCTCGCTCCCGCGGCCGTTGCCTGTTCTGTTTGGCTCACGGTCGCTTTCACATTTGATCGCTTTGTGGCCATTTCCACTCAGAATCTGAGAACCAGATACTGCACTGAGAGAACCGCGCTGGTGGTTATAGTGACCCTAACTGCGTTCTTCTGTTTACTGAACGTCCCCTGGCCTTTTGCGTACATTTATTATTTCAGGGATCGGCAGGGTACACTGTGGGGTTGCCAAATACGATATCACTTTTATAGCCTCTCCTCGTGGATAACATTTTCCTGGACTCAACAGCTGCTAGTCCCAGTCATTCCATTTTGTTTGATTATGCTGATGAACGTGCTCACAGTCAGACGCATTTTAGTGGCCAGTCGTGTCCGCAGAAAACTCTGCGATCTCAGTAGTGAGGACCCCGAGATCGCAAACCGCAGACGGTCCGTAATTTTACTCCTTGCAATCTCCAGCAGTTTTATGCTGCTCTGGGGCACAAACGTGGCATATTTCGTATCCTATCGATGTACGATTGCATTTATGTACAGGGGGTTGAAGAACCCATTTGCAACATTTGAACAAACTGGAATTCTGCTACAACTGTTGAACACCAGCACAAACACGCTTATTTACACCGTGACCCAGAGGAGGTTCAGAGAGCATCTGCTCCAGGTACTCATGTACCCCTTCACCCTAACTGTAAGCTTAATAAAATCGAGAGAATCTGGTGTAAAATAACATTACTAATCCCACCGTGAGTCAGTGCAAAACTAGATAATGAAGGAGTTTTCTCTGAAATCTTTCCGCATCAATTTTCCAAAAAATAGCTTAGAAATACAATCTGAACGCGCCCCTTGCACTGGAATGCACATTTAGCCATCTATTTAACATGCAACACGGGCGCGTTGTTCAAAGTGCCCAGTGGGAAGGGCGGCCATGTGGAGCCGAGTGCTATGTTGTACTGGAGCAGACCTCCAATGATTCCGGAATTGAGCCTCGCCGTTAACTGTTACACATTCCTTTGGCAACGGCAACGTCTCCAGCACGCAATGAAAACAGACATAGAGTTATGGTCCTAAACATTGCATGCTCCATTACTCTACAATTCTTTGAGCCGTTCCATGGTTACGTATGTAAATGCTCAGTGCACCAATGTGTTTAATAAAATTCTTGTTGCAACATTTACGTTAATGAGAGTTCCATTCTATTTTTCCTTCTCGCACTGAATGTTATGCCTCGTTGCTTCTTACAGAGGCCTTCGGTTTTCAGTACAATTAGTAATTCTGCACCAGATGCAGCCAAAGGTAGTGGGTGCCGTTCAAACAAGTTGGCATTACTAACTATATTGTTTAATGGAAGAAGAGTGTCACAAGCTAGTGTCCATTAGATTGCTGTAAGGTGAGTGGGTTCGCCTGTCTGGTAAGCCAGAGATTCTGCATCGTTTAGCATTAATGCCCCACCTCCATCTAGCTTGTCCATTTATAATTGTATATGTTTCTATAAGAACCCCCCCCCCCCCCCTCAACTTTCTAAACTCCAGAGAATACAAGCCCAGTCTTTTCAACCTTTCCTCATATGACAGTCCCGCCATCTCAGGGATCAATCTCGTGAACCTACGCTGAAATGCCTCAATCACGAGGATGTCCTTCCTCAATTTAGGAGACCAAAACTGCACACAATACTCCAGATATGGCCTTACCAGAGCTCTATACAACTGCAGAAGAACCTCTTTACTCCGATACTGAAATCCTCTTGTTATGAAGGCCAACATTCCATTGGCTTTCTTCACTGCCTCCTGTATCTGCACGCCAACGTTCAATGACTGGTGTACAAGGCCGCCCAGGTCTCGATGCACCCCCCCCCCCCCCCCCCCCCGTTACCTAACCTAAACCCATTGAGATAATAATCTGCTCCCTTGCGTTTGCCGGCAAAGTGGATAACCTCATATTTATCTATATTATACTGCATGTGCCACGCAACTGCCCAATTCACACTACCTGTCCAGGTCACCCTGCAACCTCCTAACAGCTTCTTCACAGTTCACACTGCCACCCAGCTTTGTGTCATCTGCCAACCTGCTAGTGTTGCTCCTAATTCCCTCTTCCAAATCATTAATATATATGGTGAAATGTTGCGGCCCCAACACCGAGACTTGAGGCACTCCACTCGCCACTGCCTGCCATTCTGAAAATGACCCGTTCACTCCTACTCTTTGCTTCCTGCCTGTCAATCAATTTTCTATCCATGTCAACACCCTATCCCCAATACCATGTGCTCTAATTTTAGTCACCAGTCTCCCGTGCGGCACCTTATCCAAGGCTTTCTGAAAGTCTAGATACTCTACATCCAATGGATCCCCTCCAACCATTTAACTTGTCGCAACCTCAAAAAATTCCCGAAGATTAGTCAAGCGTGATTTCCCTCTTCATAAATCCATGTAGACTTGGACTAATCCTTTTGCTATCCAAATTCCCCATTATTACCTCTTTATTAATTGACTCCAGTATCTTATCTACCACCGAAGTCAGGCTAACTGGCCTGTAAGTCTCCGTTTACTCTCTCGCTCCTTTCTTGAAAAGTGGGATGAGGAAGACATAAATAATTTGCCGGAATTATCAGGGGACCGGGGGTCAAATAAGATGGAGGAGCGGAGCGAAATGCATGTTAGTCGGGAAGTGGTGTGAGGTAAATTGAATGGATTAAAGGCCGATAAATCCCCAGGGCGAGATAGGCGGCATCGTAGAGTACTAAAGGATGTAGCCCCAGAAACAGTGGATGCATTCGTGATCATTTTTCAAAATTCTTCAGATTTTGGAGTAGTTCCTGAGGATTGGAGGGTAGCTAATGTAACCCCAATTTTTAAGAAGGGAGAGAGAAAACGGGGAATTACAGACAAGTCAGTCTAACATCGGTAGTGGGGAAATGCTAGAGTCAGTTATTAAAGATGCGATAGCAGCACATTTGGAAAGTGGTGAAATCATTGGACAGTCAGCATGGATTTATGAAAGGTAAATCATGTCTGACGAATCTCAGTGCATTTTTCGAAGATGTAACTAATAGAGTGGATAA